>JAYESA010000548.1:0-148092 GCA_036927795.1 Iris macrosiphon | reverse complement strand
GTATTATCTATATATACCTATATTTATATTATATATCTAAGATAATACTGGATATACAGTATATACCTTTCCTCCATTTCTTCTTTTCTTTTATATATATATGGGTATATGTAAATATATGTATTTATCTATATATATCTATCTATATACTATTAGTATACATAAATATATATGTATATATAAATAATCTATATATATATATATATATGTACCCTATATATATATATATATATATTGTCTTATATGTATATATTTACATAAGTACATATATACTTTGATATTATACCCATGATATTTACAAGCCCTGTAATGTCTTAAACAGAAAACATCTCCAGCACAGCCAGTGACCCCCTGTCACAAGAACCCTCAAACTTGACTGTGAGATCAGGTTTTCAAAACAATCAGGAAGTAGGCAAGTATACCTTGCCAAGTTACTGTTTAAATTTAAATACTGTTATATGCTATTTTCTCCTGAATTTTATATGACTGTGAGTACCTGAGATTGCCTCAGGTACAGTTAACTAATACGTTGACACGTAGTATAAATAAACTTAGTCTTTACAGACTTACCAACAACTGAGAGGGTATTCTAATATCCTCCTAGACCCTGTCACGGGAACACGCAACATGGTTGCAATACATATTGGGATGCAATCTGCGTATTTGATTAGCTACCAGTACGTGTGACGTGCATCACGGCTTAGCTTAAAATCCGGAGAACTCAGGAGTAATTACGACTTGGCATTAGTTACATTGGGCGGGAAAGATAACTAGTAGCCGTATGGGACACCCCCTCCTTGTATGTTTTACCTTCGTTCCATACTCCTCGGAGATGGACGATTGCAGAGTGCCCATGCGTCTGGGGGCATATGACACATATACTAGCCAGTCAACACGATTGGTGAATTAAGTCAGCATATGTCTGGCCTACACTTTCCCATGCGTACTACGAGGTCTTTACTTGCATTCACATAGATGGTTAGCACCCTGTATTTATTTATTTATTCAGTAATTACATACCTGGAATGTTATTTTCTTGTATCTTGTTATGTCCCACTGAGGACCTGGTTCCCTTCCAGATTTAGACGAGGCCTACTACCCCACGGTGTATGGTCCAAGACAGGAGACTAGGCATGCCACAGAGGAAGAACTAGAGGAGACACCATCAGAATCTACCTGATCCTAGAAGCTGGTTCACCTGGAGATGGAGCTATTTTCTTAGATAGACGATACTTTAGTCTATCTTATTTTGGCACTATTATTATCTTTTGTAGTGGGTTTGTTCCCACAAGATGTGTACTATGTGTAACGCCCCGCTCCGCGCCGGCATTATATATCAAGGTGAGTGGGCAGAACTTCGTTCTCTGATTCTTGCACGCCTTAATAATAATCTGAATTTTTGCTTGCAATGTTTTCTTAAGAGAATGATAGAACCTGCCTTGCATGTTAATGAACGAACTCACCTAGCTTGTCTTTGAAACAATGTCTGCTTAACGAGAATCCTGTATCGCCTGCTTAGAGTGCATGAACATGTTCGCTATCGTCTATGCTTCGAGAGAACCATACTGTGCCTGAATGTGTTCAAGTGATAAGTCGGATTGCCCCACAACAAGATTGTTTATAGATGGTTCGTCTCGTCTGCATACTAGAGTTTAATTGATAGTGTTCCATGCATTCGCACGCGGTCGGACAATGGCTATTGGTGGAGAGCTGAACTGCATGTGTCACGGCTGCTACCATGATAGTGCAAAGCAACCATGAGTCACAGCTGCCTCTAGCATCAGATAAAAGAGTCATTGGTATGCTGGACTAACCGCTACCGATCCTGAATACTCGGGGACCGCCATTCATATAGCTAAGTCATTGAGTTGGCTTGGATAGTGACTGCCCCTAAGAATGTGCATTGTGTGTCTAGCTTTGCATCAGACCCTCGAGTCGCACGAGACACGCTGCGCACACCCTGGAACATGAACGGATTGCTTGCCTGCTTAGTATATGAAACTCTGTTTCCAAACATGTTTCCAAACAAGTAATCTGACTCTACTAGAACTGCATGAAACGAGCCTAGGTAAAACTAGAAAGATCACTAGTAATATAATGTTTTATAATATGATTACTTAGTGTTGGTTTGAGTGAATGCTTGTTTCTGTTCAGTTGATTTATCTCACCAGTACTTATAAAAGTGCTGACCCACCAACAGTTTACTTGCTTGCAGGTACTGGATCGTCCGAAGGAGCGATAGGCGTGCCACAGTCCCGAAGACCCGGAATCCTGGTTTCGATTGTTGCCCCGAGAATGCTATCGTATAAGGGGGCATAATGTATGGAACGAACGTGTGCCTTTGCTAAGGAAACCCAAGTTGCCTCGATTGTCCCGAACACTCAGTTGGCTAAATGCATTGCATTGCAACAAGTCCCTTTCCGCTGCTTACTCGATTGATGCGATGATAGCCAACTCTGAACTTAAACGATATGGCCTTGCACGGGCGCAACCCCAGGCCCGTGCGGCATCACGTCCCCCGAAAGCTCGAACGGGCCATTCGACTAAGCTTCCTTCCTTCCTCGCACCCGCGGGACGGGCGCGGTGATTCGCGTCCGGCGTGCCGAGGCACGGTGATTCGTGCCCGGTCCGTTCAAATCCCGGCCGTACGGGGCGGGGCAGGGCGGAGCGGCGGCCAGGGCGGGACCGGGGCGTGACAGAATGGTATCAGAGCGGAATCGATCTTCTGGCTCAAAATCCGTTTCTATGACTCTGAGATCGATATGGTTTTGCAAAGAGCGTTCCATACAATAAGTCCATAGATATTCTCAAAGTGCAAATATTTTCTGAACTTGATTTGCTTGATTGTTTCGATTGAGTACGGCGAGGGACGGCGCTATCGCTACTCGAAATATCGAGAAGTTTATCCTTGAAGTTTCGAGGACGAAACTTTTTGTTGGTTGGTAAGTATGTAACGCCCCGCTCCGCGCCGACGTTATATATCAAGGTGAGTGGGCAGAACTTCGTTCTCTGATTCTTGCATGCCTTAATAATAATCTGAATTTTTGCTTGCAATGTTTTCTTAAGAGAATGATAGAACCTGCCTTGCATGTTAATGAACGAACTCACCTAGCTTGTCTTTGAAACAATGTCTGCTTAACGAGAATCCTGTATCGCCTGCTTAGAGTGCATGAACATGTTCGCTATCGTCTATGCTTCGAGAGAACCATACTGTGCCTGAATGTGTTCAAGTGATAAGTCGGATTGCCCCGCAACAAGATTGTTTATAGATGGTTCGTCTCATCTGCATACTAGAGTTTAATTGATAGTGTTCCATGCATTCGCACGCGGTCGGACAATGGCTATTGGTGGAGAGCTGAACTGCATGTGTCACGGCTGCTACCATGATAGTACAAAGCAACCATGAGTCACAGCTGCCTCTAGCATCAGATAAAAGAGTCATTGGTATGCTGGACTAACCGCTACCGATCCTGAATACTCGGGGACCGCCATTCATATAGCTAAGTCATTGAGTTGGCTTGGATAGTGACTGCCCCTAAGAATGTGCATTGTGTGTCTAGCTTTGCATCAGACCCTCGAGTCGCACGAGACACGCTGCGCACACCCTGAAACATGAACGGATTGCTTGCCTGCTTAGTATATGAAACTCTGTTTCCAAACATGTTTCCAAACAAGTAATCTGACTCTACTAGAACTGCATAAAACGAGCCTAGGTAAAACTAGAAAGATCACTAGTAATATAATGTTTTATAACATGATTACTTAGTGTTGGTTTGAGTGAATGCTTGTTTCTGTTCAGTTGATTTATCTCACCAGTACTTATAAAAGTGCTGACCCACCAACAGTTTACTTGCTTGCAGGTACTGGATCGTCCGAGGGAGCGATAGGCGTGCCACAGTCCCGAAGACCCGGAATCCTGGTTTCGATTGTTGCCCCGAGAATGCTATCGTATAAGGGGGCATAATGTATGGAACGAATGTGTGCCTTTGCTAAGGAAACCCAAGTTGCCTCGATTGTCCTGAACACTCAGTTAGCTAAATGCATTGCATTGCAACAAGTCCCTTTCCGCTGCTTACTCGATTGATGCGATGATAGCCAACTCTGAACTTAAACGATATGGCCTTGCACGGGCGCAACCCCAGGCCCGTGCGGCATCACGTCCCCCGAAAGCTCGAACGGGCCATTCGACTAAGCTCCCTTCCTTCCTCGCACCCGCGGGACGGGCGCGGTGATTCACGTCCGGCGCGCCGAGGCACGGTGATTCGTGCCCGGTCCGTTCAAATCCCGGCCGTACGGGGCGGGGCAGGGCGGAGCGGCGGCCCGGGCGGGACCGGGGCGTGACACTATGACATTTTCAGACTCAGCATTATATATATTCAGTACTATTTCCTGACATTTTTGTGGATGAGATAGATTTACCTGTATTAGACTTGTAGTATTTTAGGACAGCGTAGCACGTTCCTTTGGGTCCATAAAAAAAATAGATTAACCCTTAGTGATGTGTCAGCTGGCCAATGCCACGTGGCCTAGTTCCTTACATTTTAGGATTGGGGCGTGACACATCCATTTGATGAATTATCAGCTCGTAAATAGCACCCAGATCAATCAGCATCCTGATAGTTGTCATCCGTACAACTAGAGCGTATATGTCAAAGTACGCAATCCTCTGCTTATGAAAAAACTCTTTGCCTACTAGCCTAGCCATGGACTTATCAACAGTTCCGTTGGCCATCATCTTCTTCTTCTTGAATATTCATTTTCATCTGATGGGTTTTTCTTCTTCAGGTACATTGACCAACACCCGTGACATTGGATGTTACGGATTCAATCTCGTCATTAACTGTCTCTTTCCAAAAGATATCATCTCTAGTCTCCATTGCCTCATTATAGGTATGCAGATCAGCTTCTCATGATAGGTGACAAAGTCCCCTCCGAAGTCCTTCGTCCTACTCACTTGCTTTGCTGGCGGCTCAGTAAGTACTAGTTCAAACATTATCTCTTCAACGACAATCTCTTTTTGGACTACATCTTCTTTGGAAGCATTCGCCACCTCAGCACTAAATATTCTCCGGAATATCTACGAGAATATTGTTCTTGTGCCTAGCAAACTTGTCTTCAAAGTATTCTACATCGCGAGATTCAATGACATGATTAGACTCAATATCAAGGAACTGTCGAACATCACTATTTTAGCATAGTCCAGAAATATAGTCTTCGTAGTCCTTGTTTTCAGCTTTCGAATCTTGATATCCGGAAGCTTTATATAAGCCAAACTCCCTCTCCCCGACACTCGAATGACATTCAAGTTGGATCTGACCTTGAACCAGATTTCATGAGGAGTAATCTCAGATTTTACGAATGACACTATATTGAGAATAAACGTAGCCGTAAGCGCAGTTTCTCCCCAGAAGTATTTTGAAAATTCCGCAGTCAACTGCATAGAGTTCATCATCTGTCAACATCATGTTCTTTCTTTCTGTAACTCTATTAGATTGAGGAGCATATAGAGCAGTCGTTTCATAGATAATTCTTTATTCTTTGCAGAATAATGTGAATAGAATGATATTCTCTGCCTTAAATTGCTTCTGAGCCTCTTGAGTTGTTGACCGTTCTGACGTTCAGCTTCAGTCCTGAAATCTTAAAATTCTCGAACGCTTAATCTTTTGACTTGAGAAGATAGAAGAAAGCGTACTTTGAGAAGTCATTGATAAAGTAATAAAATACTCCATCCCGGCCTTTGTGGAGAATTGCTTGAAGTTACCGATATCCGAGTATACCAACTCCAGAAGATCAATGCTTCAATTCACCCTTCTGAACAGCTTCCTAATAATCTTCGTCTGTGCACCGACTTCACATTTCTCCATCTCCTTACCTTTGTATTTGGAGATGAGGTATAGACTAGACATCTTGTTAATTCTTTTACCATGCACGTGTCATAATTTATTATATCACAACTCAAGAGGATAACTAGAAGAAGAGATCACATTAACACTTTCAGAAGGATTTACAAGCTACAGTTTAAACATTCCTTCGATACAGAAAGCATTTTCGAAGTATGCTCCTTTATAGGACATCACTATCTGACCAGTATTGATATCCATCCTTAAGCTCGTATGGCACAATAGACATTTTGAGATCAAGTTTTTAGCAATTACCGGTACGTGCTTTACGTTCATGGTAAGTGACCTCCTCAAAGTTAGTTTCAACACTACTGTCCTGATCCCCAGAACTTCAGCTTGAGGCTTGTTCACCATCGAGACCTTCTTAAAGGTAGGCTCGTACGTGGTGAACAACTCTTTCTTAGAGCATACGTAGCAAGATGCAACAACATCCATCTACCAGTCAGTGTTCATACTAGATGACTTAACCGAAACAATCATAGCAACCAAGTTAAGCTCACTTGCTCTTTAGGTTTGGATTTGGATCTACAATCCTTCTTGAAATGGCTCTTCTTGCCACAGTTGTAACAAACCTTGTCAAACTTGGAATTTGGCTTGAAAGAAGCTGACTTCACCTTTACACGATTGAAGTCCTTCTTTTTGTTCTTGTAGGGAGCCCTCTGCTTCCTTTTGATATCTCCAGATTGTACCATATTAGCTTTAGCTAATTGTTTGGAAAGAGTGTCTATCTTTAATTGTCCTCTGGCTTCCTTTTAATATCTCCAGACTGGACCCAGTACAAAAGATCCTCTAACTGAATCTTCATATTTTTGTGGTACACGTCTATTTTGAATTTGATCCATCCCGGAGGAAGTTTGGTGACGATAGCACCCACCATGAACTTCTCTTCTTACTTTATGTCTTTTTCTCCAGCTTCTGCTAGAACTTCAAAAGTTCTTTGACTTATGGCAGCATGACCTTCTAATCCTCAAAATGCATAGTGAATAATTTTTCGATGAGATAGATTTTAACATCTTTTTATCAGTCTTGTAGTATTTCTTGAGAGATTCTCAGACTTCTCTCACTTTTTTTCTTCTTGCTATAGGATTTTGCCATAGAGTCATCCATGACATTCATGATCGACAACTTGCATAAGACGTCTTTCTTCCACTTGGAATGCTCGTCTTTCGTATTGTAAATTGCAAGCACATCTCCAGCTTCGGGAACTACAGATTCAGGATATGTCAACACATATCCAACATTAACAAGTTGAAAGTTCAGAAAAATCTTCCTCTTCAAAATGTCGTAGTATTCCCTGTCAAATTTCTAAAGTTTATGAAAACTTGTATCTAGAAGGCTTGCACGGTTCTCCATCTTTGTTGCTCAAAATCTTGCTTTGAGATTGTTGTTTCCGTAGGTTACAAAGAGATGGATTCTAAACTGTAATATAATGACAGTCATAGTTTGATTCTGAATACAACAAAGTCATTAATGTAAAGAAAATTAAAAACTAATTTCTAAATTGAAAACTTGCTACAATAAAAGCTAATAGAAACAGAAATACGTTCTTCTCTTTGTAATCACAATTGCTACAACGAGATAGAACTAAAGCAAGAACTTAAAAGGAAAGATAGCACACAATAGAGAAAATTCTTGCTGGGTGATAACGATCACCGTTGCTCAAAGCAAGATTTGTTCTACACGACTATCTGCTTTTAGGAACCAGCAAGTTCAAAGAATAACCTTCTGGAACGTTCTAAGCTATCCTTGGGAAAACCTTGGACTCTCGAAACTCAATGCTTTATGCGTGCAGATTGAGGGTGATGGCCGAATGTGCCTCTCTCTCTCTCTCTCTCTCTCTCTCTCTCCTATTTCTACCCTTGAGCAAGGAAGGAGCACACACATATATAGGGGAGATCACCACCAACCCAATGCAGTCCCATACCTCCAAATTCCATCAAATCCTAATTAGGTGAACCTAATCCCACAAAATTCATATATCAGTACAGTATGTGTTGACAACAGTAGACTGTGCGGACAACACCATGCCGGCGTGCAGCACACGCAACCGCATCAGTCTACTCTGATAGTAGCATGCCTACGAGCGGTGCACGTAACCGTACATTTACACACACGCGCAGACGCCCGGCATAGAAACCCCACGCAGACGCCCTGCGCGCAGTATGTCGTCCGCAGAAATGAGTGCACGAGGGCAACAATGCACACAAACACCATCTTGCGCCCGATGCGTACATGTTCTATCAAAACTCCACTTTGCGTCATTTGTCCGAGCCCAAGCCCGAGTTTGAGTCCGTGTCTGAATCGTAAATTTCTACGGGACTTAGCTCCTATGAAAATTCTCAAAAAGAGTGACAAAAAACAAGATTGTTTCCATGGAGTCTTGATCCTTGCCCTTTTAGAAACATACCCTATAAGCCATATGGGCTATCGTACCCCATGTTAACAAGTCAATACAAAAGGAAGCATTATATTGAAATATACACTTAGGGTTCTAGACAATGTTGGACTAAACTTCTCAAGAGTGATGGCTCCTAAAAAACCCAATATTATCGTCCGAGTTACCCATACAATTGTATGGTAACAAGGCAAAATCAATATTATGTTTGTGTTGGAAATTATGTCTAGAGAGTTTAATAAGGAAGGGACCGATTCGGTCCGAACTTGGTCCAACGGTCCGAACTCAGCCAATTCCAAACATAACTTGTAGACATTCGACCGACCGAATTCGATCAAAATTTGGTTTTGTCGGGCCTGAACGTGGTTCAGGTTTAATCAGCACCGTTGGATGTTGCTAGACGACTAGGTCTGATGGTGGGCTATTTTATATTTTTTTAAATCCTAAAATAGATTTTCTCAACCTATATATATGTGTTGAAGAGGGTTACCAAGAGAAGTTCAAGACGGAGATTCAAGGGAGAAAGTCCACAAAAAATCTAAAAAAAAATTGTACTTTGCTCTTAGGACTCGTCATCCAAGATCGCAGGAAGAGAAGATCTGACCAGGGAGTCATCGTATTCATTCAGGGAGATCACTACGGGTTGGGCGAGTGATTTTATTGTAATCTTCTGCTTTCTTCTTAAGTTTTGTGAGAGATTGAATCTTTGGGTAAAGGATTAAACATATATTCAATCTTGCATCTTCACCTGAAGTTATAAATATTAGAATTTGTCCAGGTGACATAGTCACCGAAAATACTGTGCTTTATCTGTCTTGGCGTTCCGTTAGACAGCTGTTGGTTATCTCATGTGGGTTGGCCTAGTTTCCGCTGCGGTCAATTTTGGACACTTGGTATCAGAGCGCGGTATTTGCACTACTGGTCCCAATATCTGGTATCAGAGTTCTTAGGTTCTCGAGAGAGAAAGTGTAACCATGTCTATTGAGCAGGTGATTTATGATCACCCTCATAGGAGGAACTGGATGATTTGGAGTCAAGGATGGAGGATCTACTCTGGTGTAAGAATTTGCATGGTCTATTGAATAGCAACATCGTAAGCCATCGGATAAAGTTGTTGATGATTGAAAATGATTAGATCGGAAGACCGTTGGATTCATCCTCCAATGGCTGGATGATTCGATATTTTATCACGTGTCCTTAGAGAGTTCGACAAAAGCATTAAGGGAGAACCTATATTCGTTATACGAATGGAAGACCACTGCGATAAGGCGTTTCTTATTCGCTAACTCATCAACTCGAAGTACATGAAGGGTACTCGATGGTACAATATCTGAACGAGATTCAAGGTATCACTAATCAGCTATTTGCGATGAAGATGGTGATTGACGATGAGCTTCAGGACCTACTGCTTTTGAGTTTTCTGCCGGAAAGCTGGAAGACATTGATGGTATCGGTGTGCAACTTAGCGTCTGATGGAGTTGTCATAATGGAGTCAGTCAATAGTAGTTTATTGGATGAGGAGGTTCGGCATAAGCAAATTGAATCTTCGCAGGAGTTCGCTCTGGTTGCTTTCTACGGGAAAGGAAGACTTGACAGGCGAGGACAGAAGAGAGTTCTCGAGATCTTGCGACTATGGAGCGCAAGGAGGGTTGCTATCACTGTGACAAAATGGGTCAATTTATGAAGAATTGCATGAAGCTTAAAGCTGAGAAAGGAACGATTGTAGTTGTGGGCATCTGGGACGTGCACTTGACAATGGGGCTTGGTAATAAGCTCGTTCTCAAGGAGGTTCATCATGTGCCGAGTTTGCACTAAAACTTTATTTATCGTAATATATTTGGGGATAAATATTGAAAAGTTATGAAGGATTCCCAACAGCTGGATCGAGGAGATATATGCCATGGTATGTACAGGTTCAAATTGCTGAGATATATAGGCATACCACAAACATCGGATGGAGGCTCAAGGGATGTTCGACAGGAGTTTACGGTCCGTCAGAAACTTGTCTTGGATAGTCCTCCAGATTTGAGAGATACGAAGGATTCGGTTCGTCGAGACAAAACGATGAATAGAGATGAGTCAAAGATTGAGGGTTAGACTGTCGGTCCCATGACAACTCGTCGGTCTCCAGGTGGGAGTTATTCCAAGGATCCAATTTTCGTGATGCGTGCTTTGAAAAAGCTTCATTTAGTGACATTAGTTTCAGCAGTTTGAAACTAGCAAGGAGATCAATGTGTGCAGCAAAATCAATTTGAGACAGGTGCATCTCCATTTGCACAGTTCCGAGGGAACTATGGATCATCGACGGCGTGCATAGTGCATGATATTCTGCTCGAGATGCATATGTACGGAGGAGCTTCAGTATCAGACAAGAAGGTGGACAAGTTCAGGAGTTCGAATCTCGAGCTTGGTTGGACAACCAAGGGTGAAGAAGCTCGATGAAATGGAAGCACGTTCTGGTGGAAGACAGAAGTCGGAAACAGGTAGTAAAGAATTACGGTGAGACTTATTGTCAAGAACTTCAGTCTTGGTCGAGTTATTGATATCGACAAGATTTCAATTGTATATAAGGTGCTACGCGTGACAGCTAGCATCGACGTGGTGGTCGAGAAGCTGGAGACGTAGGAAGATGCAAAGTATTTCGGGGGATCGGAGATCAACGACAAGAGGGAGCAGGAACTCTGTCGTAGGATGACATAATAGAGTCCAGTTGAGGAGTCATAGGGTCAACATCTCTTATCAGACTGGAGAGAGAGAATGTTAAAAATCAAGTATGAAGAGTTTGTCATGAAAGGACCAAATTCGGTCCCACTGAATTCGGTTCGAACTCAGTCAGTTCCAAACAGAACTTGTGGGCATTTGACTGACTGAATTCGGTCAGAATTCAATTTTTTCGGGGCAGAACATGGTTCAGGTTTATCAGAACAGTTGGATACTGATGGACAGCCAGATCTGATGATGGGCTACTTTGGGAATTTTCTAAACCCTGAAATAGTCTTTCTCAACCTATATATATATATATATATATATTTGTGTGTGTGTGTGTGTGTGTGTGTGTGTGTGTGTGTTGGGGAGCGTTGCTAAGAGAAGCTCAAGACGGAGATTCGAGGGAGCAAGTCCACAGAAAATCTAAGTGAACGTCCGTAGTTTGCTCTTAGGGCTCGTCATCCAAGACACCAGGACGAGAAGATCAGATTAAGGAGTCGTCATCTTCGTTCAGGGAGATCGCTACGGGTAGGGTGACGTAGTCACCAAAAAATATTGTTTGATCTTTCTTGGTGCTTGTGTTAGATAGTGGTTGGTTATCTTCAAGCGGGTCGGTGTAGTTTTCGTTGCGGTTAATCTCAGACACGCGATATCGGAGCACGGTATCGGTGATGCTGGTCCCAACAGTTTGATCATGAGTTTAGCATGACAAGACCAAAAAACATCCATATTTTATCATCATTTCTATTTCGGGAAAAGCTGGACCCAAACGGCTATTTGGTCTCCATCACTTTTTGGGCAGCAATTCTTCACAAAGGACTTGTTTGGGCTGCCTGAGATTTCAAAGTTCTCTTCGCAAGCTTCGTATAACTGACCGGGAGTAGAGAGAAATGAAGTATCCCTAAATTTCCAGTCTTACTGTACGAACGAAATTAAGGTCGACAAGGCCGATAATACCATGTCAGATACCACGACACTATTTTTTGCATAGAAGGCCCACCAAGATTTCGATCAGACACAGGAATGCCCATGTGTCGATGACACATTATAATAAAAACACAACGACGAACACAATACCTAATTAATTTGGTCAACTACCCCTAAGACAAATTACCTAAAACAGTCAAATGGCAACAACAATAACTAAGAAAAAAAATAACTCGAACTGGTTTTGTAGTCCAGAAGAGGTATTATTTTTTATGTTATACGGACGGTCTCAAAATCAAATCAGAAGGAGATGTGAAACAATGGATAAAAATAACATGTAATACAGCATTCACAAATTTTCGTACGTATCCACAACAACTAAAAAAAGAAAAAAAAAGATGATGAAGAAAAGTGAGTATACCAGTTATGAGATTCATGTCGCAGGGCACGATGCACTCGTCGTACCCCGTGTCGTCGTCCTCCCCGGTCTCCGCCGGCAGCCTCGTTCCATGCCCGCTGTAGTGAATGAACAGAAAATCCCCCGGCTCGGCCGACCGGATCATCTTCTCTATCGACCTGCGCACATTGGCCCCGGTCGGCTGGACGTAGGACCGGTCCGTGTCGATGAGCACGACCACGTCCTCCTCCTCGAAGCCGAACCGGTCGAGGAGGCTCCGCCGGACCCGCGTCACGTCGTTGATGCACCCCTTCAGCTCGGCTTTCGTGCCGGGGTAGTTGCAGCCGATCAGCACAGCCTTCTTTCCCATCTCTCCCTCCGATGAAGAATGAATGAATGTTGAGAAAATGAGAAGAAGAAGAAGAAAGAATGATTTGATTGGACTGTTTTTGATTGGTAGTAGGTGGATGGATCTGTCGTCACTACTTATAGTTGACAGGAACGGGGAGCTGTTATTGGTCCGAATGGGCCCACCATAATATTGTCGTTTAATGTTTTGGATTTAGTATGCATATATACTATATTCAGCACGTTGTGGAGATTAATTAAGACAAAATTGCTATGTCAAAACAGGCTGTTAGAGTGTAGCTATGTACAGGATTGGGGTGGGAATAGCACATTGTTCATGGAGTTCGGTATCAATCATTATTCTCCTGTGTGTTCAAATTCGAAATTGAACCCCTCACATCCGTTGTTTTGTACGCGTAAGTTGTACTTAGTAAATGCGCGTAAAATATTTTTTTATAATATTATTGATAATTTTTTTAAATTTTGAGTTAAAGTTCAGTTTTAAATTATTTTATTTTTTGTTGAACATAAAAAAAATTAAGTTAGTTTTGAAATTAATTTTTTTTTCTTAAATTTGAGATAATGCTAATTTTTAAATTAGTTTCTTTTGTAATTATTTTTTTCTTAATTTTTAAATAAAGTTAGTTTTTAAATTAGTTTCTTCCTTAAGCAAAAGATAAATTAGTTTCTCATGTAATTTTGAAATAAAACTAGTTTCTTGAAGATTTTTTTAGTAGTTAATGGAGGATATACAACCGGCTTACACGACTCATTTTTTGAGTCGTTTCTAGATCGTATTATAAAAGTAGAACGCTAGAACGTCGACCGGGATGGAATGGTTAAGCCCCAGTTTTCAGGGTTAGGATATTTTCTATGTTGAGCCTACTCAGATCATAACAAAAATGATTCTCTTTATGATTGAAAATTTTATTGCAGGGCATCAAAATTTATGGGTATTTAATTTTATTATTTCTTATAATACAAGATCTTATATATAATAGAAAAATTAGGCTATACAATAAAACTTCCATATTCAAAAATATAAAATATATAAAATATAATATATATATATATATATATATATATATATATAGCACATCCGGACCAGTAGCAAAGCCAGTCGGGACGCGCGGGGGGGGGGGGGTGGTGCTCGAACCTGGCCAACACCCCCGGGGACCCCTACCTTAACCATATATATATATATATATATATATATATATATATATATATATATATATATATATATGGGCTAATTAGCGTTTAGACCCTGAATTTTATACCAGTTTAGAGTTTAGGCCCTAACATGTCCAATTAGAGAGTTTGGACCCTAGATTTTTACGTTTGGTTTCTTTTTTTCCATTATACCATCCCTAGTCTAAATAGAAATTTTTTATTATATGTCACATTCCAATCCCAAAATACCGAGGAACTAGCCACGTGGCAATGGCCAGCAGCACAACTCCAATGGACAAACCCAATTTAATGGACCCATTAGAGTGTACTTAAGCTCTAATAAATATAAATGCAGTCTACACCATCTATCACAGAATAATTTTAATATCATCCACAGAAAGAAAAATAACTAAATATGATAGACTAATCAAGATAATAGATAAAAAAAATATAGTCTATCAACAAGTCCAAATAAATAGTGTCTCAGGGAACAACCCGATAAAATAAGTTAATACATAAATTCAAGAGACAAGATATGAAATAACTGGAAGCAGAAATAACTGAGTATGTAACAAAATACTTAAAATAAATCCTCTTACACAACCTCGTCCTCTGGTGCCAGTACTACTCCAACGTCAGCTCCTGTCTTGTATATCTCGGGGTATTCCTCCTCTGCTGTACCTGGGGACATAATCTGGATCCAGGTCCTCATGGGACATAGCAAGGTATAAGAATAACTCAAGCCAAATAAAATTCAATATATAAAAATAGATCCATAGGGCAAGCTATGTAACCAGCTATGTGAAATATAATTTGAGAGCATCACTAGTACTCAGGCTGAAACCACTACAAGCTCTCTGTCGGGGAGCCGGTAGCAGTAATATCACGAAGGGCCAAATACATGTGCCAAAGCTCTGGTACAGAGACTAAGGCACTCTCCAGTAACATAAGTATATATATATAATCAGCCTGTAGCCTGTGTGTCTCTCCCCACCAAATATAACCTCATATCTTATGTCCATAACACGCAAGATCATGACCTCTAGCTAGTACAATGAGTCATAATGATATCTAAGTATGCAAGTCTTATGTCAATAATCCTGTAAACCTATACATAATCACCATGAATAACTCTGAAAAGATTCTGTCACATGAATAGTGTCAAGTGTCCTATGGTATGACGTACTTGGTAAAGCAAGCACGTAAAATATAGGATCGTGGAATCAACTCTCTAAGGCAAAAGCTGTAAACCTATACATAATCACCATGAATATACTCTACAATCAATGGATATGGTGGCTCATGCTCTTCCACCATAGCTCCACAAAAGTCTCCCTCGCTAGCTATACTCTGCTCCTCCTATGAGGAACTCAAACTCTGGCTCTCCTGACACTTGAAATAAAACTCTGCCTCCACGATAATCAATACTAGCATGGGGCATACTCAACCAATCCATCTCGAGTACTATATCGTAGCTCGAAAGTGGCATTATGAGTAGACACACGCTCAACTCTCGGTCTCCCAAAGAAACTCTCTGATCCTTGAAAACATCACTGATCAGGATAATGCTACCCCCGGTCGTGATCTTGCAAGTCCTCGCCAACGGTTCAGTCTCAAGGTGATGTTTTATAGTAAAATATATAGATACAAAACTATGGGAAGTACCAGAATCAAATAAAACATGAGCTGAAAAAGAATCAAGATAAACTGAACCTGAGATAACATCACCGACTGGCTCCTCCTTCTCAAGGGTCAAGGCAAAAGCTCGCCCATGTCGCTGGGCACCTCTCTGCTGTAGTTGGTGCTGAGTGAACTACTGTGTTATGGTGGTAGGGTAGGTCCTATTTGCTGTCCTGATGGAGGTCTTGCGGGTGCTCGTTGTGCCTGTGCCCTGCCCTGAGCTGGACGAACTGGAGCTTTAGGACAAGCCCTCAACTGATGGTCTCCTGATCAGCAGAATAAGCACTGGCCTAATCTCATCCTGCACATATCCTATCCGTGTTCCTACTTCTTACAGAATGGACAAGGAATTGTTGGCCTCTGGATCTGGTGCATCTGTTATACTGGCGCTCTAGTTGGTCCATGATACTGCTGCCTCGGCTGTTGGAAGTGCCTCTAGTGCTGCTGCTGAAAATGATGCCGCTTTATTGGATTTGTATTAGTACTGGATCCTCCTATGTCCCTCGGCCTCTTAGATCTAAGCTCTAGATCATCCTCTACCCGCTGTGCCTGCCTCAGAATCTTCTCAAAGTTGCGGTAGAATCTCTATTCGTATATAATTTGATCTCCCTATACCGGCCCTTCCTGAAATGCCTAGATCTTCTTCTGGGGTTTTGCCCTTCCATAAAGTGGCCTAATCTGCAATACTCTGCTACATACTCATCCACCGTCATAACTCCCTGAACGAGGTACTGAAACTGACTTTCTAGACATGTCAGAGCCATATCTAGAAATAACTTTTCCTTGAAGAGCTCCTTAAAATCTTCCCAAGTAAGTCTCGGTATTGAGATCCTGGGATCCGTCCTGAACCAAGTCAGTACGATGTCAAACATCATGCTTTTTGTGGCCTCTACCTGCAACCTTTCTGGAATCTGCGTCAGTCGCAGGTTCCGCTCAATGTCTTATATCCAATCATTAGTATAAATAATTTCTTCAATGCCTTTAAACTCCTTCGGTCCCATCCTCTTAAAATCTTTGATAGTCCTCGGTCGCAGCTGCTGCAGGGTAAACTGAGATGGTGTCGTCTGTGGCTGGACTAAGGCGACTCTCTCGACTGCGGCGAGCATAATCTGGTGAGCATTCTCAATGCCTTACCTCATAATCTCTGATTGGCGTTACTGTGCCTTAATCATCTGCTGAAAGAGCGCAAACATCTATGTCTGATCGACTGTGGATGCTGGGGGTGGAAGATCCCCTGAACTATCGGTACTGCCCTCTGTACCGGAGGTGGAGCACCTCCGAAAGCTACTGCAAAAATGTCCACCAGGATCGGTGAAGCGGACCTCTGGAATATAGCTGCTGGAACAGCATCTGCTGGTGCTTCCCTCATAGGCGACGAAGTGACCGACCTCGTTGACATTGCGCTTGAGCGCTGGGAACACGTCTTCGACGGCATCCTGAAGATAGATTGAAACAAAGGAATCAATATTGAGTATGATACAATATCATCATAGAAGGAAAAAATTATTTAAAATAAAGCAAACATTCAATAGATAAGGATAACAAAACATATATTTAGAATTATTTTCTAGTTGTGATTGAGTATACTCTCAGCCTATATCCTATATCCTAAAGCAGGCTCGTAGCAGTACTCTAGGTGAGCACTACAACGATATCACTCTACTTGCGACTCTAGGACCTATATGGGCCACCACTAAAAATGTGTCACGACCCACACCCGGAAATTTGGGCACGAGTACGTGGGTACGTACATCCAGCTTATGCCACAACATCAGCGGTAGAACACTGTCTGGGTCAACTCCAGCTTATTTTCACTCACTGGCAGGAAGCACACACACACCAATAGTCACTTGCAAAAAGGCACAGATACTTACTGATACTCGAGTTCCCTTGATACAAGTGTATCAATACACTTTTACACATCTCTTATTGACTGCTTACTCATGCTACTGCTGCAATTGCTATTTTTGCTGCTCCTAGCTGTTGCTGCTACTGCATACTGCTAATACTATTGAGATTGCTGCTATTGCTATTGCATTACTACCTATATGCAGTGCACAAATGTGTATTGCTACTGCTACTACCACCTAGCCGCAAACTGCTATCCTTGATCACCTATTTCCCTCACTGCTCGACACACACACCTACACACAGAGAACTAAGTTCCCCTCGAGCTCACCACCACTGATACATTAATGCACAATAGGATACACAAATCCCTGTTGCTTAATTGCTCACCATGTACTTCTTGTACTTTATCCATATCTACACACAGAGAACTAAGTTCCCCTTGAGTTCACCACCACTGATGAACATATCCACTCCTCACTGACTCAGATGCACATACACAATCAGTCATACACTGATATTGATCTATCAATACACACACCAATAATCATACATATATATATATATATATATATATATATATATATATATAATACACTAATACAAATACTTAATAGTATACACTTATGGTTTTATGATACATTAGAGGCCTATAGTCAAACGCTATGTATGCAAGTCTACTACACTTATGATACACACTCAATTGGAACACCAAAACCCAAATTCTCCATAATTAATCAATCCTACATATATATAACATCTATACATGACCAATGTAACTTGCTACAATAGAAATTAAAGAGAAATATGCAAAACCCCAAAATTTGGGCTCCGTGTCGCACCGTATCACAAAATACCTTGATACGACCTACACGTATCCAATTGTGCACACGTACCTAGTCCCATAACCTCGATCTAAGTCTAATTAGATCTAATTGGTCTCATGACACACAATTGATGTGTTAAATTAGTAATTCCTCCAATATGCACACAAAATACCACATAGAACTCTCAATACATAACAAATTAGCCTAGAACTTGTTCCTATAGGTAGTTATATGCCATGGGATTATTCCTAATGGTCAAATGCATGATTAAGAAGCTATAATAAAAGGAAAAATAATGAATTACCAATTGGAGATGGATTCTTAATAAAAATACAATTGAACATGATCCGGACATAATTTTTAGCTCCAAAGCTCCTCCCCTTGTGCTCTTTGCTTCTCTAAGCTCCAAGGCTCCAAGAGTGATGAATTTAAGAAGGAAATGGTGGTGAATTGTGTAAAAAATCAATGAAGAAAAAATAAAAAATTGGGGATCTAGAATTTGGAAGCAAAATAAAATGCAAATGAGGAGAGAGAGAGAGAGAGAGGAGAACCCCCCTCTAATAGTGGTCGGTCTCTTCTCCCCTTCCCCAAGCAAAATTAAATATCCAAGTTACCCCTACATGGGGAATTATGAGGAATAATTAAGGGTGGGTATTTTTGAAAGTCTCTAACTAATTGTAATTAAACTAATTATCCTTAATTTAATTAGTGGAATAACTAATAGGCTTGGGTCCAAGTTAGGCTCACTAATTGTCATAATAAATCTAAATGGGTCCATATGTGTCAAGTCTAAATATTTGGACTAGTCTCTCTAACTAACAAATGACACAAGTCTCTAACTAATTAACTAATACTAGTCACAAATAATTATAACTCAATATAATTAAATAATTAATACAATCATCACATTTATATTCAATAATATATTCCTAAGAATAATTACCTATGCCAAATTACCAAACTACTACTAGTTGAAAAAGTGAGGGGGATAGGTTTTGTTTTGGATTGCTCATGATTACTTGTTTTAGATTGAGTTTTAAGGTTGTGTTTTGTTCTAGGTGGGCGATATGGTGTTCTTGAGAATTTCTCCGACACGGAACACGATTCGCTTTGGTGGAGGCAGGAAGCTTAGTCCACGGTACATCGAACCCTTCGGTGTTCTTGCGAGGGCCGATGCAGTGGCCTACAGACTAGACTACTGCACTAGAGGGATTGTACAACATATTTTACATATCGCAGCTGAGACGGTACGTGGCAGATCCAAGCCATATATTGGATCACTCGGAGATCGATGTGGGTTGAACCCTCAGTTATTAAGAGCAGCCTGTGAAGATTCTGGATCGCAGGGAGAAGGTACTACGGAACCAGACAATTCTTTTTGTATGCGTCGCATGGAGGCATCACTCTCCGGAAGAGTCTACCTGGGAGACGGAAGCCGAGATACGCGAGCGATATCCTTATTTGTTTGAGTCGTGAGGTATAATTCTCTCTTGCTTGTTGTGATTGCTTGTTGTAGTGCTAGTTCCTCCCTTAAATTTAGAGGACAAATTTTTTTAAGGAGGGTAGGTTTGTCACCCTCATTTTCTAAATGACGATAATTTAGTCATTTGGCATAGTTATTTTATTTTAGTAATTTAATAATAATTGGTGTGCTATTTATTTAATTTGTACTTTGAATTAATTATTTATAGATAGTGGACTAGCCTATTAGTTAGACTTGACACTAGTGAACCCAATTAGATTTTTCATGACAAAAATTGAGCCCAACATAGACCAGGCCCAATAGACTCATTTCCTCTAATTAATTAGGAGGATTAGACTAATTTGCATTAGTATAAAAACTTTCCAAAATAGTCATCCTTAATTATCCTTCATAATTTATTATGTAGGGATATTGAAGACAATTGTTGGTGACTTGGAAAAGGGAAAAGTGGGCCGACCACATATAGCCTCTCCTATCTCTCTCTCCTCCATTTGTTCATTCATTTTAAGATCCCTAATTCTCTAGATCCTCAATTCACTCATCCCTCCACCAATTCACCCTTATTTTTGTCTCAATTTTATTAACAAGGAGCATTGGAGCTTAGATTTGCAAGGAGCACTTGAAAGAGGAGCTTGTGGCAACGAGATCGTGTCCGGATTGAGTCCATTGTATATTTTATTGGAAATCCATCTACCAATTGGTATAAATCTGAATTCATTTCTAATTTAAGTTTCAAATCATGCATTTAACCATTAGAAATCACCTCTTGGCTTAGGACTACCCATAGGATCAAGAATTGAGTCCATGTGACTTGTAGTGTGAAAGTTACATATTAATTTGTGTCCAAATAGGGGAAATTAGAAAATAAACACATTAATTGTGTACAATGAGACCAATTAGATATAATTAGACTTAGATCGGATTGTGGGACTAGCTACGTGTCCATAATTGGATACGAGCAGACCATATCACGATATTGTGTGATACGGTGTGATACATTGCTTATTTTGGGTAATTAGTGGTAATTTTCTTTAATTCCTATTGAAAATGGTTATATTAGTTATTTTATATGTAATTAATGTGTATTAGTGATTATGGTGGGGAATTGGGAGTTTTGGCATTTCAATTGGGTAAGTATCATAGTGTATCACATTATTGTATGTTAAGTGTTTGATTTAATTTCCTAATGAGTTATGCGTGAGAATTGATGAGTGTCAATGTGTATGAACTGTGTGTGTGTGTATATATATATATATATATATATATATATATATATATATATATATATATATATATAGTGATGATGTGTTATGGGGGGGATTGTGGTGTTGTGTCTGTAAAGAAGTAATAGAGTGTAGACTGCATTCATGCAATGTTCAACAGTACAAATGAAGAGGAGTAGGTAGCAGCAATTTGCTGTTAAGATACATCAGTAGCTTTAGTAGAGGGGTTCAGTTGTCAGGTTAAGGGGCATACACACAGATGTGTATCAGATAGGAGTGAGGTCTGTTTGTCCAGACCCAGTGCATTAGCAATAACAATAAGAAGGGGCAGTTGTGTGCAATATTGGGGTACTACAGGGATGTTTTGGTCCAGGTTGTATGGTGCTAAGATCTAAACTGAACTCAGTTCAGTTACAGTCTTGAGTAGAGCTCGAGTTTGCTCACATGCAGTAATGAAAGGTTGGTCAGTGATCAACATTAGTCTGTGTACTCGAGCAAGGAGATGGGGTTAACTGCAGATGAGTGAAGGGGACCAAAGAGCCATAAGCAGTGGCCATAAAGAACACAGTAGTAGAAGCAACAAGGAAAAGTGCACTATCATGCACTGTATGAAGGGAAATGATGACTGCAAGTGACTCGAGCAATGTATATTATGTGAGGGAAGTTCAGGTCTGAGTGTTAGTGTTATGTTTGGTATTTACATTTATGTTTAAGGAGGATATCTTATTAGTATAGTTCAGTTACTTAATTGGTCGTTTTGTGTGGTTGCAAGGGAGTTAGATATCTAGATTGGTACTTGGATGTTATGAGGGAGAGATGAAGTAAAGCCTGAACTGACAGCAAGGAAGAAACTCGAGTGTCAGTACTAAGGTTGATGTAGAGTAGTGTTGTCAGTTGGGTTACTAATTGGAGCTATCAGTTAGTTAACAATTGCTTTATAGAGTAAAGATAAGTTAGTGAATGATTGGTTAGTTAGGAGTTAAGTTAGATAAGAGTGTTAGTTATGTGTTAGTGAGGTTAGAGTGTATTGTATCAGTTATTAGGTCATATCAATTAGTGTTATTAGTTGATTAAGTTAGTATTATTTATACTTGTTAGTTGTTTTAACTTAGTATGAGTGCAGATAACTAATAACTATTATATATGAGTGTCAGATAAGTTGATAGGTATATTAGTTAAGTTAGTATTATTTAATGGTTAGTAACAATTACTATATATATAGATACATAGAGTATCTTATTATATAGATATTAGTGTTATTAACTAATATAGATAGTATTGACTTGTAATAGCTAGTTAATAGCTCATATGAGTCTAAAACCTTAGTGTGGACTTAAAAACTTGTTCAAGACCTAGATTTGACTAGTTTGGCCTAGAAAGCATGATATGGCATATTTTATCCCGATTATCCCCTCGCCACACCATTTGACATAATTTTCTAAATAGGATTGTGTGACACTAGCTTGGGCATCGAGAGACAACTTTGCTCAGGACTAGAGGCGAATACATCTCTCTGTTAGTTTTTATTTCATGATAGTGTATATACCACTAGTTCTAGAACTGTTATACTTGACTTTGACACATTGTTACATGACTGGTACTATACGGATCCTGTCAAGAGATGTTATCTCCTACCATGTTCAACGGGTACTCCTTACACATGTATTTTATCGTGTGCATCGGGTATTGTTTCATGTGCTCCTTGTGCATCTACTATTTCGTGTGCTAGTGTGACTATATCGTATTCATGTGCGTAACATGTCGTAATTGGATCTATGAGTATTGGTTGGGGAGGGAGAGTAGAAGTTGGTTATGTGGTCAAGCCTTATTTACCTCATGTGTATATCGATTGTACACTTCATGTATAATCGAGTTACCTTATTTACCTTATGTGCAACCTAAGCCAATCATATAACGAATTTGTGCTCTAAATCACATAGCAAGTAGTCCAGTTTCTCTACTTGCAGTTATTTTTATATTGCCTGTATTTATCTTTCTAGTTCATAGTATACTTATTTGCCTGTTCCAACTATATTTCTATTTCTAGTTACTTGTGCATCTTGTATTCTTTTCTATTTCTTATTATATATTCTCGACCATGTATTTGGAACTGCTTGCAGAGTTTTATACTTTGCTCCAATCCTTATTGGATATTTTTTTAGATAATTGGATAGATAAGCTGTCCCACTCATTACGGGCCGCATGACGGTGAGCCACTAGAGGATACTCCTCTAGAGTAGGAGGACTTAGTGCCAGTGACTAAGGAGGCTTAGACATTACTTTTGACATTGTGTTAGTCTCATTATTAGACTTTTGGCATGTATATATTATTGAGACTTATATTGTGCCTAGACTAGTGATTTTGGACTTGTGACATATTGTGACTCCTTATTTCTCTATTTTATTCCATTATATCATGTTGTTCCTCCTTTTGGAGTTGAGAAATCATTAACATGTATATTATATTTATTGTGTGAGATATTTAGATAGTATTGATGACCTAGACAGTGTTCTACCGCTGATGCTGCGATGTAGGCTGGACGTACCCACATACTTGTACCCTTACACTTGGTGCGGATTGAGACAGGTATCATCATAGGCTTCCAGGTGGTCAACTCCCACTTGTTTAGCGAGTTGGAGTCAATGATGAGAGTGTTGTACTATGCCACATTATTGGAGCATGGCTCAGTGAGAGAGTAGGCATGGGTGATAACCAGATTATATGGAGAGAGTAACACTATCCTGACTCCAGCGACGATCGTCTTTGGGCCCTGTTCTTAAAGAACCGTTCAAGAACATTCGTCAAACGGCTTCTGCATTCGTTACAGTGTTCGAGTCTGCGACTTCGTCAGGGATCTTCTCGTAGAGTTTTTACTACCAGAAAAAGTCAAATTAGCAACGTAAAGAAACGTCGCTAAATGACCAATAAATATCGCTAATTACTTTTAGCGACGTAATTAGTACATTTTATAGAAGTCGTCTTTCAGTTAGTCGCTGAAAGGAAAAACGTCGCTAAACATTGCTATACCGACATTTTTTAGCGACGTAAATATGTCGTTAGATTAGCGACATTTAGCGACGCAACGACGCTAATTAGCGACGTGCTCATCTGTCGCTTAACGTCGCTAATTAGCGACTTATGTAGCGACGTTACAACGATGTCTTTAATGACCTGGCAATACTGCCATATCAGCAAGTTACGATGTACATTGATATTTTTAGCGACGTCATTAGCGACGGGTAGTAAAGTCGTAACTTAGCGACGTATTTAGTAACGTGTAGTAACGTTACTAAACGTCGCTAAAAACGTCGCTAATTGTATAGTGGAAAAAAAATGAATACTAAATTATTTTCAAACTATTATTCCTGTAGTTTATTAATTCATAATCTGTACAAATAGACCCTGAGCAACCCTCCGTTGAATTTCTTGGGTTTGCCGACCCCCTTGGGTTGAACACTCAACACCGGTAAATTAACATATATTTAATATGAATAATATAATAAAACTTGAAGAAAATAAAATATCCAGCAAATATCGTCGTAAAGAATATAGGAAATATATATCCATACAATGAGTCTCATCCTAAATAATACAAAGAATACAAATATCCAGCAAATATCCATGTAAATATCTATACTACTGCGGATGTGCAGGAGGATGACCACCGGCGCACATGAAGGATAAGAATATATCATACTGCTCCCGTAAAATCGATACCGATGTCGATGGAGAAGGCAGTGACGTCGGTGGTGTCCGTGTCGATGTAGGCGCACCAGGAGGACGTATCCGCTCTAACTCTGCGAGTCGCTGGTTATAAGAATCCATAGTAGATAACAGTCTCGTACTGCTATGAACCATTGAATCATGCATCATCATCAGCCTCTCTTCCTTGGATAGCTGTGATGCCTGCAGCTCCGTCACGCTACGCTCTGTCGAGGCTCTAAGATCATTTGTCAAATCCTGAAGCTCCGTGATGCTACGATCGAGCATATCGAATCGTACAATGAGCGTCGGATCATCCGTCTACGGTTGGGACCGGGGCTGCTCCTATATCCTTCACTGTAACTCATCACGGAGAGACGCAATCTGACGGTCAACGGCCTCCTGGACTCTAGACGACAACTGCGAGGGCTGTGGGGAATGCGTACTTGTTAGGGAGGCCCTAGATGACTGCATCGCAACCAGGGCACCATAGGATCCCGTATCGTAGTACGTACCCCTCTGGAGACCACCAGCAGTGGTCACCCATAGGTCATCTGCCAACGGAGCTAGAGCGGGCTGCGAGGAAGTACCAGCCTCTCCAGCTGTAGGTGCACTAGCAGTCGCCCGCTCACGCAGCCTAAGATACTCGGCCTAGAAAAGTTTGGATACTCGATAATTGCCTAAGTTATATTAAAATTAAAACAAAGTAAAGTAATACTTACATAGGTCTGCGAGGCCCTCTCATCAATGAGATTTACGTCCTTGCGATGGGTGGCCAAGAAGACGGTCACCATGTTTGCATCCTCGCCCCTCTGTACCTGTTAAAAATATATTATTTAGTACTAAAATTAAATATTTTTTTCTACTACCATTTTATCGTATTTATATTAAAATAATATGTCACGCCCCAGTCCCAAAATATACGAAACCAGGTCACATGGCAATAGCCAGTTGTCACATCTCCGAGGATATCCCAATTTAATGGATCCTAACGAAGAGTGCTACGCTGTCCTAAATACTAACATGTCCCATATATATATCAGCAAAAAGTAATCTAATCTCATCCATAATATAAAACAGCAAGAATGTACCCATAATAAATGCTGGAAGATAAACGCCAGTCTCAAATATCATAGTACAACCAAGAATGTCTGGTGGGAACAAACCCTCTACTATGACGAAATAAAAGTACTGAAATAATAGATAAAAGAGTAATGACTAGGGCATCGGCTGACTAGATAATGATGCTCCCAATCCTAGGCAGAAGGCCTACTAAGTGATCACGGAAACTCTGACGGTAACACCTCTAGCTCCTCTGTGGTAGCGAATCTCGTCTCCTGTCCTGGGCCGTACACTGTGGGGTAATATGCCTTATCCAAATCTGAAAAGGTACCAGGTCCTCAGAGGGACGTAACAAGATACATAGAAATATGCCATATAAATATACTGAATAAAATAAATATAATAAAGGGGTGTGCTAACCATCTAAGTGAATGCAATATGAGGACAACATTGGTACGTATGAGTAGGTGTAGGCATAACGTCCATACCACTCCGAAGAACGGGGAATCTGAATAATATAACGTCAATACCGCTCCGAAGAACGAGTAATCTGAATAATATAACGTCTATACCGCTCCGAAGAATGGAGAACCTACATAAAGGGGGTCATTGGATCCGTGGCTCCTCTGGATACTACGGATTCCAATATGTGTATCCCATACGCCTACTAGTTGTCCTCCCCTCCCAATATAAATACACCAGTCGAATACTCGACGTGCGTACCACGTATCTATATGTCAGTCTCTACAAATAAATTATTCTGAGTTACGTAATAACCGTGATGCATGTCACACGTACCGATAGCTAGTCGAGTACACGGACCCGCATCCCAATATGAATATGTCACAATAAAACGTGTAAGAGTGCCAGGTCTCGGAAGATAACAAAGTATCCACCCATTGGGGTGGGTCTGCTAATGACTAGGTTAAGTACACTAATCATCGACATATCCGTCGATTGCACCCAAGTCAATCTCGGACGCGCACAGTTGTATAAGATAAAAGCAACAAGGATACAATACAACATATGCATAATTTAATTTAGACAGTAAATATGGCAAGGTATCTTGCCAGAGTCCTCAAGCTGTGAATGCCAATAGCCTGCTTCTGTGGTGTCTCCTCGCTGATCTAATGATCCTAAATACACCAATATAATATAGCAATCCATCGTCAGACACTAAGTAATATATACACTACGTTGCTCTTCGATACTGAGGCAAGGATCACGGTCCGTCGAATACAGAGTCGTGGGTGCATGTAGCTAAGATACACACGTGCCCTATCTTCAGTCACCGTGTATCCCGCGACAGTAAAAATACCAAGGTCATAAGTCACCAACTAATTACGTTTTATATAATTAATGGTCCTTATTATCCATATTAAGCATACTTGTCGATGCCCAGGTTTCATTGATGAATTACAAGTCTTTAATAACAATTTCTGCTACGAGGACATTCACTAAGTTATTGATTACTAACTTATTAGTCATCAAGCAATATGATTAGGCATACATATATTCACTATTAGGGTTTTCGAATTAACTCTCTCGTGTCCATGCAATGACACAACACGACGACACAACGCTACGCGTACGACGATATCATGAGGAAGAGGGGAATATGGGTGGTTACCTCGACGTGGCTGATTGGAGAGGGACTGTGCTCATCGAGAGTGTTTACTTCGGCGAGGGGACGGCTCTGGTCGGTGGCCAGTAGGGTAACAGCGGCGGTGGCAGCAACTGCGACAGGCAGTAACAGCAGCTGCAGTCATCGCAGCAGCGGCTGCACAGGTCTGGCGGCGGTGGCAGGCGGTTGGGAGTGTGCCTGGGGGTGGTCGGGTCGTAGGGGACGTCGTGGTCGGCCGACCAATAGTGGTTGGGGGTGTTAGTGGCAGTCGGGGGCAGTCGGCAGTGGCTAAGGAGTCGGCTCCAATGGGGGGGAAGTCGGGGATGGTGAAGGAGATGGTGGTGTTGGCGGGGGTGTTGGGTGGTCAGGTGGCTGGGACTGTTCGGTCAGGGAGGGCAGTGCCGGCGTCAGGCGGTGCTGGAGGCGGTGGCTTGGCGCTCGGGTGGGGGTGATCTCGGTCAGGGAAGTAGGGTTGCGGCTAGGGTTTCCGTATGGTGGTGGTGGTGTTCTAGGGTTTCAATATGAGGGGAAAGACATACTTATATAGGTGATGTGGATTTGTGGGCTGTCCTCGGGGTTTGGACATACCAGTGTAAAACCCCCTTCCTAGAAAATCATATATACCTTTTTATTTATTAATTATTAATTAAATTGTAGTAATTAGAGCCAAATGGGAGAAATAGATTTTAATAATTTTTATGTTAGGTGTTCGGACCCTTAGATGACTTGTGGGACCATCACGAATTTTTCAGAATTTATTCCATGTAGGAGACCCCTTGAGCAGTTGCTAGCCTAACGATGTGCAATACCCTAATCTATAAATTTTCTTATGGGTATAAATATATATATATGTATATACATATATATATATGTATATATATATTTTATTTAAAGAAAGGAAAAGAAAAGAAAAGAAAAGAAAATAAGAATATAATATTAACTAATATAATAATAATAATGATAATAACTACTAATCCTATCTACTAGCATTTGCTAGCAAGTGCAGCAACTTGCTTGGAACAAATCCGCAGCAAAATTTCAATTGCTACTAGCGGCCAAAAGGAAGCTCCGCCTTTTCCCTTCAGCCAGGGACCCGAACCCCCTTCAGCGAACACTTGTAAACCCCCGAACCCGCGAGCCATATCCCCCTCTCTTCTAATATATATAATATATATATATATATATTAGCTCTCCAAAACCCTAACCTAAAACTCCAGACTTTTCCTTCCCATCTAGAGCCGTCACCGCAGCCAGAGAAGCCTCCCCAAGCCATCCAACCATCCCGTCGACGCCGACATCGCGAACTGCAGTCTCCCACTCGAGGCACCTTCGCTCCGACGTGATTTACCGTTGACTCGCTCGACCAAACGCTGTTCCGTTTTTATAGGTATGATCTTCCCTCAACCCTCTCTAATATTTGTTTTATAGCCAACCTCGGAAAACGTGTGCCCCTAGGTGATGAACAGCGTCCAAAGTGGACGGACAGACAGAATTCTGCAATCGCAGAATTCCAGAATGACCACCCATATTGCCGAGTTCGTATCTCCCACCACAGAGATCCGAATTCGGTGATTCTTTTTGATACCTGTAGATTACATGACCTAGTTTATTTTTTGTATAATAACTTTGTACTATTAGTTGCTGTGGACAAAATTGTAGTCGTCACAAAACTGTGCGCACCCACTTTTTCCGGTTTTCTAAAAGTGGAGATCGGAGCGCGCCCCGGCAAACGGGACCGCCCCGCCGTGTGCCAAGTGTACCGAATGGTGCACGCAGCATAATCGGACACGTGAAAATTCGTGGGGACTGATGTGGACGCGTGTGCGCGCCGGAATCAGGCCGTATCCGCGGACACATTCCGTGTCGCCACTTTTGTGGAACTCGCGAGTATTTTGTGCACGCTTGTCAGATTGCGACGAAACTTGCGCCACTGGACTCGTGGTAACACGCTGGTCCTGAGACCCAATTTTTAGGCATTTCTGAGACGGTTGACCAGATCGCCAATTGGCGGGCCCCACAATTGACTTTTTGGACCAAATTATGTTCGGCTCATCGGAATCCAAATTTGGACATACCGTTGGGATCGTATTGACATTTAGAGTTGTTTGACCCATAGTTTGTCCCATTTAGAGACTGTTACCCTCGGTGCGCTTTTCGGTGCAAAGCGGGCCCACTTATGGAACCCGCTTTGGCCCAGAAATGACCTTTTTGCCCCTGTGTCCAAATTGGACGTAAGGACAGGCAATTCTAGCAGTTTGATATCTTCTGAGACTATTGGTGATGTTTATTACAGCTTTTGGAGGAGTACCCACCGGACCCACTGATCCAGGGACAGTTGTTGATATTCAAACATCAGGCAAGTGTACCTTGCCAAACCTTGCAGTATTGTTACATATTTTCCTTGCTTCATTATATTGCTGTGCATGCTTAACCTAGGACCGTGTGACGTACTTAGCGTCCGATTATCAGTCGGGTGCCGACACCGTACGCGGTGTTGGGTATTGTCATCTAGAGATGGACATTCGTGACACTTTATATTCTCGTACTTGTCTCATCAAGTACCCTATGACCCAGGACACTTGACACTATTCATGAGACAGGATTTTCCCGAGATATTCGTGGTGATTCTGTATAGGATACAGGACTTGACATAGATTTTATATTCTATATACATTATGACTTGTTACATTTAGCTATGATCGCGCTTGACATGGACATGAGACGTTATGGGCATGATATGCGTGGTTACATTGGGTGGGAAGAGACACACAGGCTACAGGCTGATTATATATATATAAAACATAGTAAATACATAGTAAACACATAGTTATTGCTGCTACCCGGCTCCCAGACACAGAGCTTGTAGTGGTCTCAGCCTGAGTATTCGTGCTGCTCTCACTTACATTTCACTTAGATGGTTACATATTTACCCCATTGTTTTATTTAGTTATTTATTTGCTGCACTGCTTATTTATTTATTTATTGGCATGAGCTTTCTTGTACCTTGCTATGTCCCCTGAGGACCTGGATCCGGATTTTGTCCCCAGATTTTGCAGACGAGGTTTATCCCAAGGTTTACGGGACCGGAGCAGGAGCTGATCCAGGAGCTGTACCACCATCCGAGGACGAGGTCTTAGCTGAAGATTTCTCTTGAGCATCCATGTTCATGCTCAGCTTTTATTATTTATTTCAGTCATTTACTTTCTGGTCTGTTGAACCATTGTACTTGATATTTATCGGGTTGTTCCCCGAAGTACTTTGTGAGACTTGCTGATGATTTACATTCCTTATTTATTCTGTGGATCATATTTTATATCTTGTGTGGATGAGATTAGTTGTGCCGTGATTGTCGTAGACTTGTTTTACAGCTTAAGTATGCCCTGATGGATCTATTATATGGAGTTGGTCCATCGGTGCGTACTGCTGGCCATTTCTACGTGTCTAGTCCCACGGTATTTTGGGATTGGGGCGTGACATGGTTTTTGTGGTGGCCCATGCAGGTCCACGACTAAATTGTTCGGTTTCAACTTAGGGACCGGACCAGCCTGCCCTAAGGATAGTATAAACTATAGGATCTCATCCCTCATTTAACCATTTGTTGAACTCTATATCGAACTCGAAATTTGTTACTTGAACTGCATCCTGTATTGATTCCTCTGAGCGTTCTCATAGTTTATCTTTGATTTCAGAGCAATGGATTCTGGGAACAGAGATGATATCCCTTTGGATCCACCACACGACGCTGTGGTTACTTATGGAGACGAAGTGACACCAGGGGATGGTGGACAAGCATCGCAGAGTGATCAAACCGGATAGCCTAATCCAAGGTTCCGGAGAGATGATATTCTACCACCACCTCAGTTCACTCCCCAGATGCCAGTATTCCCGCCAGGACAAGCCATGGACGGGCAACAAATGTTCCAGATGATGTATGCTATGATGCAAGCACAGCAACAGATTCAGCAAGAGGCCCATCGGCAGGAGGCCGAGTATCTGAGGACCAGCCTGGTATCCGCATTGGAGCAGGCTAATCCAGCAGCGAGGCGAACATCGACGGGATCTATCACCGACTTCCGTCATCTCAAGCCTCGCACATTTTCTGGTAAAGAAGGGCCAACGGAAGTTCATGAGTGGCTCACAAACATTCAGCATCAGCTGGAAGCCGCTGAACTTCCAAGAGAGAAGTGGATGACTGCAGTCAGAATGCAGTTAACTGATAATGCGCACCACTGGTGGTTAGTAGAAGAAAGGAGACTTGGACAGGACAGAGTCACATGGGAAGAGTTCTCCAGAATCTTCCAAGAGATGTACATCCCGGCAGTTGGACGGTCAGAGCTCAGGGACAAGTTCAACCGCCTCATCCAGGGTAGCATGACAGTGGAAGAATACAATGCAGAATTCATTCGTCTAAGTCGCTTTGCCCCAAACTTGATCCCGACAGAAGAAGAAAAGGCTGAGAAGTTCTTCGACGGACTAAACTTGGAGCTACAGAAACTAATTGGATCCGTTGCACCTACATCCTACTCAGACGTCCTTGCAGCAGCCCGACGCATGGAACGCGTCACTAGGAGAGAGACCAGTCTGAAAAGGTCTTCCACATCAGCCAAAGTACCACAAGAAGAAGCTGTAAAGAGACCTCACCTACACCAGCCACCCAGAGCCTCTCCGCATATATCACCCACATGTCAATACTGTGACAAGGTAGGCCATATTGAGAGGGACTGCAGACGCAAGTTAGGATTATGCTTGATCTGCGGAACCAACCAACACTTAGCCAAGGATTGTCCTCATCATCGAGAGAGAGCACCAATATTAAACAGACAAGCCCTCCCAGCGCCAGGAGGGTATCAACCAAGGCCACCCATGGCTCCACAGGCAGCAATCTTCCAGCAAGCCCAACAGCAACAGCAGAGGAATCCACCGCAAGGACGCGGACAAGCTTTTGCTATAACTTTGGAGGACGCGCATAATAATGGAGTAGCTAATGCGCGTAAGTTTTATAGTCTTCTGCTTTTAGATTTGCTTAGTTTTTGCATGTAGATTCATGACCTAGCCTTAACCTAGTAATTAATTTGAACTTGCTAAAAATTTATAACCTAGAATGTTTTTATAATTAATAACTGTAGAGATTATAGAGTCTGTTATTATTATGATTGCTTGTTTATTTTGTTTTGTGAACTTGAATAATTTGTACCTCCTTTCATCATCATCTAGCGTACTTAAATTTGCTGTACTGGACTTATGCTGCCATTCTATAGCCTACTTTTGCAAGCTCATTCTTTATCGAGCTTGTTCATGACATATGTATTAGTGGACATGTACACTAATACGTTTCAGAATCAGTGTATTAAGGTCTAGCTAACCTTGGTGCGCTTGGTTCGTCCTTCGCATGATTACTTGACGTGGATTGAGATATATAGCTGACTAGTATACCTACCTCTAGACACATCAGAGCATATCATATCGGGCACATAACCGTTCCAATATGAACATGCGAATAGGAATTTACCAATAGGATTTTAATCCATAAACTGCCCGGACAACTCTCCTATTTTGAATTCTTTAATCTCCTTGAACCTCGTACTTGTCTTATGTTACCATTCCTTTGAACTCTTTACTAATGATCTCTGTCTTCCCTTATTTCGGAAAGACGAACCTCGTGCCTAGTATAAGGTTGACACGCAGAGAGTACTAGAAATACACCATAGACAAGTCATACTACTAGATGACTGCCTTTATAGCTGATTGAGGACATATCATAGATGATATGTTGGTGTTAAAAAACTTTGAGGATTCAACAACATAATTTGGGGCATAGCTTTCTTAGATGTATAGCCTTAGATGATAGATGGGTAAAATCTAAGTTGGGTAGAGACCGCAATGTTCACTTGAGAGGAACCCTTTAGACTGTAACCAAATGAGATTTGATAGAGTGAGCCCTACCCTAATTTAATTTCGAGGACGAAATTTTTATAAGTTGGGTAGAATGTAAAACCCCCTTCCTAGAAAATCGTATATACCTTTTTATTTATTAATTATTAATTAAATTGTAGTAATTAGAGCTAAATAGGAGAAATAGATTTTTATAATTTTTATGTTAGGTGTTCGGACCCTTAGATGACTTGTGGGACCATCAGGAATTTTTCGGAATTTATTCCATGTAGGAGACCCCTTGAGCAGTTGCTAGCCTAACGATGTGCAATACCCTAATCTATAAATTTTCTTATGAGTATAAATATATATATATGTATATACATATATATATATGTATATATATTTTTTATTTAAAGAAAGGAAAAGAAAAGAAAAGAAAATAAGAATATAATATTAACTAATATAATAATAATAATGATAATAACTACTAATCCTATCTACTAGCATTTGCTAGCAAGTGCAGCAACTTGCTTGGAACAAATCCGCAGCAAAATTTCAATTGCCACTAGCGGCCAAAAGGAAGCTCCGCCTTTTCCCTTCAGCCAGGGACCCGAACCCCCTTCAGCGAACACTTGTAAACCCGCGGACCCGCGAGCCATATCCCCCTCTCTTCTAATATATATAATATATATATATATATTAGCTCTCCAAAACCATAACCTAAAACTCCAGACTTTTCCTTCCCATCCAGAGCCGTCACCGCAGCCAGAGAAGCCTCCCCAAGCCATCCAACCATCCCGTCGACGCCGACATCGCGAACTGCAGTCTCCCACTCGAGGCACCTTCGCTCCGGCGTGATTTCCCGTTGACTCGCTCGACCAAACGCTGTTCCGTTTTTATAGGTATGATCTTCCCTAAACCCTCTCCAATATTTGTTTTATAGCCAACCTCGGAAAACGTGTGCCCCTAGGTGATAAATAGCGTCCAAAGTGGACGGACAGACAGAATTCTGCAATCGCAGAATTCCAGAATGACCACCCATATTGCCGAGTTCGTATCTCCCACCACAGAGATCCGAATTCGGTGATTTTTTTTGATACCTGTAGATTACATGACCTAGTTTATTTTCTGTATAATAACTTTGTGCTATTAGTTGCTGTGGACAAAATTGTAGTCGTCACAAAACTGCGCGCACCCACTTTTTCCGGTTTTCTAAAAGTGGAGATCGGAGCGCGCCCCGGCAAACGGGACCGCCCCGCCGTGTGCCAAGTGTACCGAATGGTGCACGCAGCATAATCGGACACGTGAAAATTTGTGGGGACTGATGTGGACGCGTGTGCGCGCCGGAATCAGGCCGTATCCGCGGACACATTCCGTGTCGCCACTTTTGTGGAACTCGCGAGTATTTTGTGCACGCTTGTCAGATTGCGACGAAACTTGCGCCACTGGACTCGTGGTAACACGCTGGTCCTGTGACCCAATTTTCACGCATTTCTGAGACGGTTGACCAGATCGCCAATTGGCGGGCCCCAAAATTGACTTTTTGGACCAAATTATGTTCGGCTCATCGGAATCCAAATTTGGACATACCGTTGGGATCGTATTGACATTTAGAGTTGTTTGACCCATAGTTTCTCCCATTAAGAGACTGTTACCCTCCGTGCGCTTTTCGGTGCAAAGCGGGCCCACATATGGAACCCGCTTTGGCCCGAAAATGACCTTTTTGCTCCTGTGTCCAAATTGGACGTAAGGACAGGCAATTCTAGCAGTTTGATATCTTCTGAGACTATTGGTGATATTTATTACAGCTTTTGGAGGAGTACCCACCGGACCCACTGATCCAGGGACAGTTGTTGATATTCAAACATCAGGCAAGTGTACCTTGCCAAACCTTGCAGTATTGTTACATATTTTCCTTGCTTCATTATATTGCTGTGCATGCTTAACCTAGGACCGTGTGACGTACTTAGCGTCCGATTATCAGTCGGGTGCCGACACCGTACGCGGTGTTGGGTATTGTCATCTAGAGATGGACATTCGTGACACTTTATATTCTCGTACTTGTCTCATCAAGTACCCTATGACCCAGGATACTTGACACTATTCATGAGACAGGATTTTCCCGAGATATTCGTGGTGATTCTGTATAGGATACAGGACTTGACATAGATTTTATATTCTATATACATTATGACTTGTTGCATTTAGCTATGATCGCGCTTGACATGGACATGAGACGTTATGGACATGATATGCGTGGTTACATTGGGTGGGGAGAGACACACAGGCTACAGGCTGATTATATATATATAAAATATAGTAAACACATAGTTATTGCTGCTACCGGCTCCCAGACACAGAGCTTGTAGTGGTCTCAGCCTGAGTATTCGTGCTGCTCTCACTTGCATTTCACTTAGATGGTTACATATTTACCCCATTATTTTATTTAGTTATTTATGTGCTGCACTGCTTATTTATTTATTTATTGGCATGAGCTTTCTTGTACCTTGCTATGTCCCCTGAGGACCTGGATCCGGATTTTGTCCCCAGATTTTGCAGACGAGGTTTATCCCGAGGTTTACGGGACCGGAGCAGGAGCTGATCCAGGAGCTGTACCACCATCCGAGGACGAGGTCTTAGCTGAAGATTTCTCTTGAGCATCCATGTTCATGCTCAGCTTTTATTATTTATTTCAGTCATTTACTTTCTGGTCTGTTGAACCATTGTACTAGATATTTATCGGGTTGTTCCCCGAAGTACTTTGTGAGACTTGCTGATGATTTACATTCCTTATTTATTCTGTGGATCATATTTTATATCTTGTGTGGATGAGATTAGTTGTGCCGTGATTGTCGTAGACTTGTTTTACAGCTTAAGTATGCCCTGATGGATCCATTATATGGAGTTGGTCCATCGGTGCGTACTGCTGGCCATTTCCACGTGTCTAGTCCCACGGTATTTTGGGATTGGGGCATGACATGGTTTTTGTGGTGGCCCATGCAGGTCCACGACTAAATTGTTCGGTTTCAACTTAGGGACCGGACCAGCCTGCCCTAAGGATAGTATAAACTATAGGATCTCATCCATCATTTAACCATTTGTTGAACTCTATATCGAACTCGAAATTTGTTACTTGAACTGCATCCTGTATTGATTCCTCTGAGCGTTCTCATAGTTTATCTTTGATTTCAGAGCAATGGATTATGGGAACAGAGATGATATCCCTTTGGATCCACCACACGACGCTGTGGTTACTTATGGAGACGAAGTGACACCAGGGGATGGTGGACAAGCATCGCAGAGTGATCAAACCGGACAGCCTAATCCAAGGTTCCGGAGAGATGATATTCCACCACCACCTCAGTTCACTCCCCAGATGCCAGTATTCCCGCCAGGACAAGCCATGGACGGGCAACAAATGTTCCAGATGATGTATGCTATGATGCAAGCACAGCAACAGATTCAGCAAGAGGCCCATCGACAGGAGGCCGAGTATCTGAGGACCAGCCTGGTATCCGCATTGGAGCAGGCTAATCCAGCAGCGAGGCGAACATCGACGGGATCTATCACCGACTTCCGTCATCTCAAGCCTCGCACATTTTCTGGTAAAGAAGGGCCAACGGAAGTTCATAAGTGGCTCACAAACATTCAGCATCAGCTGGAAGCCGCTGAACTTTCAAGAGAGAAGTGGATGACTGCAGTCAGAATACAGTTAACTGATAATGCGCACCACTGGTGGTTAGCAGAAGAAAGGAGACTTGGACAGGACAGAGTCACATGGGAAGATTTCTCCAGAATCTTCCAAGAGATGTATATCCCGGCAGTTGCACGGTCAGAGCTCAGGGACAAGTTCAACCGCCTCATCCAGGGCAGCATGACAGTGGAAGAATACAATGCAGAATTCATTCGTCTAAGTCGCTTCGCCCCAACCTTGATCCCGACAGAAGAAGAAAAGGTTGAGAAGTTCTTCGACGGACTAAACTTGGAGCTACAGAAACTAATTGGATCCGTTGCACCTACATCCTACTCAGACGTCCTTGCAGCAGCCCGACGCATGGAACGCGTCACTAGGAGAGAGACCAGTCTGAAAAGATCTTCCACATCAGCCAAAGTACCACAAGAAGAAGCTGCAAAGAGACCTCACCTACACCAGCCACCCAGAGCCTCTCCGCAGATATCACCCACATGTCAATACTGTGACAAGGTAGGCCATATTGAGAGGGACTGCAGACGCAAGTTAGGATTATGCTTGATCTGCGGAACCAACCAACACTTAGCCAAGGATTGTTCTCATCATCGAGAGAGAGCACCAATATTAAACAGACAAGCCCTCCCAGCGCCAGGAGGGTATCAACCAAGGCCACCCATGGCTCCACAGGCAGCACTCTTCCAGCAAGCCCAACAGTAACAGCAGAGGAATCCACCGCAAGGACGCGGACAAGCTTTTGCTATAACTTTGGAGGACGCGCATAATAATGGAGTAGCTAATGCGCGTAAGTTTTATAGTCTTCTGCTTTTAGATTTGCTTAGTTTTTGCATGTAGATTCGTGACCTAGCCTTAACCTAGTAATTAATTTGAACTTGTTAAAAATTTATAACCTTGAATGTTTTTATAATTAATAACTGTAGAGATTGTAGAGTCTGTTATTATTATGGTTGCTTGTTTATTTTGTTTTGTGAACTTGAATAATTTGTACCTCCTTTCATCATCATCTAGCGTACTTAAATTTGCTGTATTGGACTTATGCTGCTATTCTATAGCCTAGTTTTGCAAGCTCATTCTTTATCGAGCTTGTTCATGACATATGTATTAGTGGACATGTACACTAATATGTTTCAGAATCAGTGTATTAAGGTCTAGCTAACCTTGGTGCGCTTGGTTCGCCCTTCGCATGATTACTTGACGTGGATTGAGATATATAGCTGACTAGTATACCTACCTCTAGACACATCAGAGCATATCATATCGGGCACATAACCGTTCCAATATGAACATGCGAATAGGAATTTACCAATAGGATTTCAATCCATAAACTGCCCGGACAACTCTCCTATTTTGAATTCTTTAATCTCCTTGAACCTCGTACTTGTCTTATGTTACCATTCCTTTGAACTCTTTACTAATGATCTCTGTCTTCCCTTATTTCGGAAAGACGAACCTCGTGCCTAGTATAAGGTTGACACGCAGAGAGTACTAGAAATACACCATAGACCAGTCATACTACTAGATGACTGCCTTTATAGCTGATTGAGGACATATCATAGATGATATGTTGGTGTTAAAAAACTTTGAGGATTCAACAACATAATTTGGGGCATAGCTTTCTTAGATGTATAGCCTTAGATGATAGATGGGTAAAATCTAAGTTGGGTAGAGACCGCAATGTTCACTTGAGAGGAACCCTTTAGACTGTAACCAAATGAGATTTGATAGAGTGAGCCCTACCCTAATTTAATTTCGAGGACGAAATTTTTATAAGTTGGGTAGAATGTAAAACCCCCTTCCTAGAAAATCGTATATACCTTTTTATTTATTAATTATTAATTAAATTGTAGTAATTAGAGCTAAATAGGAGAAATAGATTTTTATAATTTTTATGTTAGGTGTTCGGACCCTTAGATGACTTGTGGGACCATCAGGAATTTTTCGGAATTTATTCCATGTAGGAGACCCCTTGAGCAGTTGCTAGCCTAACGATGTGCAATACCCTAATCTATAAATTTTCTTATGGGTATAAATATATATATATGTATATACATATATATATATGTATATATATATTTTATTTAAAGAAAGGAAATGAAAAGAAAAGAAAATAAGAATATAATATTAACTAATATAATAATAATAATGATAATAACTACTAATCCTATCTACTAGCATTTGCTAGCATGTCAGCAACTTGCTTGGAACAAATCCGCAGCAAAATTTCAATTGCCACTAGCGGCCAAAAGGAAGCTCCGCCTTTTCCCTTCAGCCAGGGACCCGAACCCCCTTCAGCGAACACTTGTAAACCCGCGGACCCGCGAGCCATATCCCCCTCTCTTCTAATATATAATATATATATATATATATATATATATATTAGCTCTCCAAAATCCTAACCTAAAACTCCAGACTTTTCCTTCCCATCTAGAGCCGTCACCGCAGCCAGAGAAGCCTCCCCAAGCCATCCAACCATCCCGTCGACGCCGACATTGCGAACTACAGTCTCCCACTCGAGGCACCTTCGCTCCGGCGTGATTTTCTGTTGACTCGCTCGACCAAACGCTGTTCCGTTTTTATAGGTATGATCTTCCCTCAACCCTCTCCAATATTTGTTTTATAGCCAACCTCGGAAAACGTGTGTCCCTAGGTGATAAACAGCGTCCAAAGTGGACGGACAGACAGAATTCTGCAATCGCAGAATTCCAGAATGACCACCCATATTGCCGAGTTCGTATCTCCCACCACAGAGATCCGAATTCGGTGATTATTTTTGATACCTTTAGATTACATGACCTAGTTTAATTTTTGTATAATAACTTTGTGCTATTAGTTGCTGTGGACAAAATTGTAGTCGTCACAAAACTGCGCGCACCCACTTTTTCTGGTTTTCTAAAAGTGGAGATCGGAGCGCGCCCCGCCAAACGGGACTGCCCCGCCGTGTGCCAAGTGTACCGAATGGTGCACGCAGCATAATCGGACACGTAAAAATTTGTGAAGACTGATATGGACGCGTGTGCGCGCCGGAATCAGGCCGTATCCGCGGACACATTCCGTGTCGCCACTTTTGTGGAACTCGCGAGTATTTTGTGCACGCTTGTCAGATTGCGACAAAACTTACGCCACTGGACTCGTGGTAACACGCTGGTCCTGTGACCCAATTTTCACGCATTTCTGAGACGGTTGACCAGATCGCCAATTGGCGGGCCCCACAGTTGACTTTTTGGACCAAATTATGTTCGGCTCATCGGAATCCAAATTTGGACATACCGTTGGGATCGTATTGACATTTAGAGTTGTTTGACCCATAGTTTGTCCCATTTAGAGACTGTTACCCTCGGCGCGCTTTTCGGTGCAAAATGGGCCCACATATGGAACCCGCTTTGGCCCGGAAATGACCTTTTTGCCCCTGTGTCCAAATTGGACGTAAGGACAGGCAATTCTAGCAGTTTGATATCTTCTGAGACTATTGGTGATGTTTATTACAGCTTTTGGAGGAGTACCCACCGGACCCACTGATCCAGGGACAGTTGTTGATATTCAAACATCAGGCAAGTGTACCTTGCCAAACCTTGCAGTATTGTTACATATTTTCCTTGCTTCATTATATTGCTGTGCATGCTTAACCTAGGACCGTGTGACGTACTTAGCGTCCGATTATCAGTCGGGTGCCGACACCGTACACAGTGTTGGGTATTGTCATCTAGAGATGGACATTCGTGACACTTTATATTCTCGTACTTGTCTCATCAAGTACCCTATGACCCAGGACACTTGACACTATTCATGAGACAGGATTTTCCCGAGATATTCGTGGTGATTCTGTATAGGATACAGGACTTGACATAGATTTTATATTCTATATACATTATGACTTGTTGCATTTAGCTATGATCGCGCTTGACATGGACATGAGACGTTATGGACATGATATGCGTGGTTACATTGGGTGGGGAGAGACACACAGGCTACAGGCTGATTATATATATATATAACATAGTAAACACATAGTAAACACATAGTTATTGCTGCTACCGGCTCCCAGACACAGAGCTTGTAGTGGTCTCAGCCTGAGTATTCGTGCTGCTCTCACTTGCATTTCACTTAGATGGTTACATATTTACCCCATTGTTTCATTTAGTTATTTATTTGCTGCACTGCTTATTTATTTATTTATTGGCATGAGCTTTCTTGTACCTTGCTATGTCCCCTGAGGACCTGGATCCGGATTTTGTCCCCAGATTTTGCAGACGAGGTTTATCCCGAGGTTTACGGGACCGGAGCAGGAGCTGATCCAGGAGCTGTACCACCATCCGAGGACGAGGTCTTAGCTGAAGATTTCTCTTGAGCATCCATGTTCATGCTCAGCTTTTATTATTTATTTCAGTCATTTACTTTCTGGTCTGTTGAACCATTATACTAGATATTTATCGGGTTGTTCCCCGAAGTACTTTGTGAGACTTACTGATGATTTACATTCCTTATTTATTCTGTGGATCATATTTTATATCTTGTGTGGATGAGATTAGTTGTGTCATGATTGTCGTAGACTTGTTTTACAGCTTAAGTATGCCCTGATGGATCCATTATATGGAGTTGGTCCATCGGTACGTACTGCTGGCCATTTCCACGTGTCTAGTCCCACGGTATTTTGGGATTGGGGCGTGACACCAGGGCTAGAGGGAGTGGGGGCTGGTCCACATGGAAGTGTTCATGGGCTGGGTCAGGTCCTGTTTGAGATGAAATTGGCCCTCAAACTAATTAAATTTATAATTAATGCACAAGGCAAAATTACAGAATTTGCGTAGCTAAGGTGAGATGCAATGACGAGTATCTAAGGTTGCACAATGGCGAGGGGGTAGTCTGGCATGTCTAAGAGATGTTAGTGACCTTGGGTGGAAGATAACTACTGGTGTGGTGCTCCAACCTCGAAGCTATATCAGGGTATATTAAGACGTTTAACTGACACACATTAATCCTAATTAATTCCAAATCAATCCTAGTCTCTTGATTTAATTCCAATTAACCCTGAATTGGTCGAGGGGGTTTACAATCTACCCTTCTTAGAGTATTTCGTCCTCAAAATTAAACATACACGTGGTAAGAATTTCTGACTGAAATTAAAATGCTAAAACGTACCTGGTCCTTCGAAGAGATGGGGATAGCACTGTCTAATATCCTCCTCGCGTTCCCAAGTCGACTCTCCTGGTGCATGATGTCTCTATGTGACGCAGACTAGGAGAATAGTCTGACCTTGCAGTACCTTCTCGCTCCTGTCCAGGATCCCAACAGGCTCCTCTTGGTATGATAAACTCGGGCCGACTGTGATCTCTGAATGGTCAAGTACATGACTCGGATCTGATATGTACCTCCTCAGCTGAGATACATGGAAGACGTCATGGACTCCTTCCAAAGTCTGCGGCAAGGCTAACCTGTAAGCAACTTCTCCTACGCGTTCTAACACATCGAATGGTCTGATATACCTCGGACTCAGCTTTCCTCTGCCTCCAAATCTGATAATCTCTCGAGTAGGCGAGATCTTTAGAAATACGTGATCTCCAACCTGGAACTCTAAGGGTCGTCGATGCACATTCGCCCAATGCTTCTGTCTGTCCTGTGTTGCTCGTAGGTGTCCTTGGATCTTCTTCACCTTCTCCACCGTACGAACAACCAACTCTGGCCTGAGAATCTGTCTTTCGCTTATATCGCTCCAACATACTAGGGAACGACACTTCCTTCTATACAACGCTTCATAGGGAGCCATCTGGATGCTCGCTTGATAGCTATTATTGTAGAAAAACTCGACCAAATGCAAATGGTCCTCCCATGATCCCCCAAAATCTAGCATGCACGCTCTTAACATGTCCTCCAATGTCTAAATAGTGCGCTCTGACTGGCCATTTGTCTGTGGGTGATATGATATGCTAAACTTTAGGCGAGTATCGAGGCTCTCTTGCATACTCCGTCAAAAGTAAGATATAAACCTCGTATCCCTGTCAGACATGATACTAACTGGCACTCCGTGCAGTCGCACAATATCTCTCATGTACATGTCTGCTAAGTCCTCTGTGGATTGCCCAACTCTGAAGGGTAAGAAGTGTGCGGACTTGGTGAGTTTATCCATGATTACCCATACTGTATTTCGACCACTAGGACTCCTCAGAAATCTCGTAACAAAGTCCATAGTAATATGCTCGTATTTCTACTCCGATATAGGGAGCGGTTGAAGCAATCCTGCAGATCTCTGATGCTCAGCCTTGACTTGCTGACGCACCAGGCACTTGGCCACAAAGTGTGATCTCTCTTCATTCCATGCCACCAGTAGTACTGTCTCAAGTCTCTGTACATCTTCGTGCCTCCTGGATGAATAGAGTAGGTTAAACTGTGTGCTTCTGTCATCAACTCCTGACAAAGTTCTCCATTTGGTACATAAAGACGATCTCCGCATCTCAAAGTTCTGTCTTCATGTATATGCAGTCCTTTCTGTATTCCAGCCTATGTCCTCTGTCTAAGCCTCTGGAATCTGGCATCTGTTGGCAAAGTAGCCTTGATCCTCTCCACTAATGTCAATTGCAACTGAAAACTCGACAACTATCCGTCTACTCCGGGCATAACTACTTCTATGCCCATCTGCTCTAGATCTCTCAATAGATGTTGCTGTGTAGTCAAGAATAATGCCATGGGTCTTCTGCTCAACGCGTCAGCTACAACGTTGGCCTTTCTCGGATGGTACTGTAGCTCAATCTCGAAGTCTGTCATTACCTCGAGCCAACGTCTCTGTCTCTGGTTCAGGTCCTTTTGAGTGTAGACGTACTTTAGGCTCTTGTGATCAGTGAATATCTCCACTCTTTCTCCATATAGGTAGTGCCTCCAAAGCTTCAAGGCAAAGATCACTGCTGCAAGCTCCAAGTCGTAAGTGGGGTAGTTCTTCTCATGGATCCTTAATTGCCTAGAGGCATAGGCCACAACCTTTCCATGCTGCATCAAGATACATCATAATCCTTTCTCGGATGCATCGCTATAGATCACAAATTCTCTGGGTCCAGAAGGTATGGTCAAGATAGGTTTTGTAGTCAAATGCTTCTTCAGCTCATCGAATGCCTTCTGACACTCCTCTGTCCAAGTGAACTCCTGCTTTTTATGGGTCAAGAGGGTCATCGGCTCTGCAATCTTTGTGAAGTTCTCCATGAACCTCCGGTAATATCTGGCAATTCTTAGAAAACTTCTCACCTCCGAGACATTGGTAGGGGTTGGCCATGTCTCTACTGATGAAATCTTGCCGGATCTACTGAAATTCCATCTTCTGAGATAACTTGCCCGAAGAAGGTGATACGATCTAGGAGAAACTCATACTTGCTCAGCTTGGCATAAAGCCTCTCTCTCCTCAGTGTTTCTAACACTAGTCTGAAGTGCTTCTCGTACTCCTCGTGGCTCTTCGAATACACCAAAATGTCATCGATGAAGACTACCATGAACTGGTCTAAGTATTAGTGGAATACTCTGTTCATCAAGTTCATAAATACAGCAGGTGTATTCGTTAGTCTAAAAGGCATCACTAAGAACTCGTAGTGACCATAACGAATCCTGAATGCTGTCTTTTGAATGTCTTCTCTTCGCACATTCACTTGATGATAACCCGATCTCAAGTCGATCTTTGTGAACACCACTACTCCTGTCAACTGGTCGAATAAATCATCAATCCGTGGCAGGGGGTACTTGTTCTTGATAGTCAAAGCATTAAGGACTCTATTATCAATGCACATACGTACTGTTCCATCCTTATTAGGTACAAATAATACTGGTGCTCCCTATGGTGATGTACTAGGATGGATAAACCCCTTGCTCTACAACTCCTCTAATTGTAGCTTCAGTTCATCTAGCTCATTCTTCGCCAATCGGTATACATTAGATGATACAGGTGCTGCTCCGGGTACTAGCTCAATAGTGAACTCCATGTCTCTATCTGGCGGTAAGACTGGCAATTCTTCTGGAAAAACATCCTCGAATTCTGCAACTATTGGTGGGGGTACCATCTCCATAGCCATGTAAGCTCCAGCTATCTGTCCTACTCTTTGTTCGACGATCTCTCGCATGTACTCGAACTTCGGTTGATCTGGCGGTCTAAAAGTGATGCTACCCTTCCGGCAATTCAGTATGGCATTATACTGGCTCAACCAGTCCATGCCTAGTGCCACATCAAAGTATGGCATGGGTAATACCAAGAATCTTGCTCTCATCTCTCTACCACATACGACTACCGAACACGTTCTAATAGTGCTGGTAACCGGCACGATACCTCCTCCGGTAAGAATCTTCCAACTCTTAGGTAAAGGGGAAGTAGCTACTCTATGCATTGCTACGAATCTACTAGATATAAATGATAATGTCGCTCCAGAATCAAACAGTACAGTTGCAGGTAATGATGCAACTAAAATAGTACCTGTGATGGATTCCCTTTCTGTTTCTTCTTCAGTAGCTGCCAAAGCAAAGGCCTGTCCCTGCCTCTGCCCTCCGGTCTGCTGTCGGGCTCGATCAAACTATACCTGCTGTGGGGCCAAGGGTGGTCCCCTCTGAAATCCTCCAGGTGCTGGTGGACGATGTCCTCCTGGTGGGGGTAGTATCCTCGGGACTGGTGCTGCTGGCCTCTGTCCTGTCTGTGGTGCTATATCTCTGTGCTGTGGGTAGTCTCGGGCATAGTGCTGGCTTGCTCCACAAATTATGCATATTCCTAGTCTCTTTCGCAGTCCTTCTGGTAATGCCCTCTCTTACTACTGTAGTTGCAAGACGGAAGCTTATTTTGCTGGTATGGTGCTATCCTCTGTTGTGTTTGTGCTCCGGAACAACGTATCGGTCCTCCTGCTTTGGGCTAGGCTCTGGCTGGCGGGGTCGTGCTGGAACGTCTAGCTCCTCTAACAATGGCCTCCTGGATCCTCGCCTCTGCAAGAACCTCCTCGTACGAATTCCTCGCCTATGTGGTGGTATACCTCTGTAGCTCGAAAGTAAGGCCGTGATAGAATCTCTGGACCTTCTCTAGATCATTGGATATCAGGACGGCACCAAATCTGCTAAGGCGGCTGAACTCTGCGTCATAGGCGTCAACAGTCATATTTCCCTGTTCTAGATGTAGGAACTGCAAGTACGGGGCATTTCTGACTGTAGCTGGAAAATACTTCACATTGAAGTACTCTAAGAACTGTTCCCAAGTCTGGTTCTTGCCTACATTGCGCTCAATAAAATCCCACCAGTGATGGGCGTTGCCTTTTAATTGGGCTCTCACCGCGGTCATCCAAAGGTTTGGATGCAGTTGTGAAGCCTCTAGTAGCATCTCCATATTGGCGACCCAATCGGAGATCTGCTCTACTGTCTTGTTGCCTGAGAAAGTATCTGGTCCCATCTGTCGGAACCATCTTACAGTGCCACCTGTCTGGGCTGGTGCAGGTGCTGGTACTGGTGTTGGTTCTGTGACAGGTATCCTCTCTAGTATTGCCATCAAACTCTGTCTCAACGTCTCGGTCTGATGCCACTGTGCTTGCATCATAGTCTGACAGAACTGAAGCATCTGTGGCTGTCCATTTAGCTGTGGCATCTAGGGTAGATAAGGTGGAGGTGGTGGTAATGGAACCTCTGGCTGTGCAGTAGGTGTCTCCTCAAATATCGGCCTCTTGGTCTGCGGCATCGGTGTAGCTCCTGAAGTCTGGCCCTCAAAATGCGATGTGGGGATCGTCTGTGAAGTCTGTCCCTCGGGATGCTGGGTAGGATCGTCCTAAGAAGTCTCGTGCCAATGTATCAGCGGGGCTTGTTGCGGTAGTTTCCCTCCAGGTAGTCCCTAGGGTACCTCTTCTCCTTGGGTGGTATTGTCTGGCACCACGGCACTGGGTGCTCCTCGTCCACTATGCAAATTTATCTTGCTGCAAGAGATAGGATTTTATTAAAAGAGTACAGAATCAAGCAAATAGGATACAGATATTTAGAAGCAATACGAAGGAAATTCAAAGACGGAATCAAAGTGGATGAGACCTAGAAATTTTTATCCTATTGCAGGCTCGCTGGGCATGCTATCATACCACAAACGATAAAGTCGGTCTGTATGGGCCACCACTAAAACCATGTCACGTCTCAGTCCCAAAATACATGGAACTAGGTCACGTGGCAATAGCCAACTGTCACATCTCCGATGATATCCCAATTTAATGGATCCTAACAAAGAGTGCTACACTAACCTAAATACTAACATGTCCTACATATATATCAGCAACAAGTAATCTAATCTCATCCACAATATAAAATAGCAAGAATGCACCCATAATAAATACTGGAAGATAAATGCCAGTCTCAAAAATATCATAGTACAACCAAGAATGTCTGGTGGGAACAAACCCACTACTATGACAAAATAAAAGTACTGAAATGATAGATAAAAGAATAATGACTAGGGCATCGGCTGACTAGATAATGATGCTCCTAATCCTAGGCAGAAGGCCTACCAAGTGATCACAGAAACTCTGACGGTAACACCCCTAGCTCCTCTGCGGTAGCGAACCTCGTCTCCTGTCCTGGGCCGTACACTATGGGGTAATATGCCTCATCCAAATCTGGAAAGGTACCAGGTCCTCAGAGGGACGTAACAAGATACATAAAAGCATGCCATATAAATGTACTGAATAAAATAAATACAATAAAGGGGTATGCTAATCATCTAAGTGAATGCAATGTGAGGACAACATTGGTACGTATGAGTAGGTGTAGGCATAACGTCCATACCGTTCCGAAGAACGGGGAATCTGTATAGTATATAACGTCCATACCTTTCGAAGAACGAAGAATCTGAATAATATAATGTCCATACCGCTCCGAAGAACGGAGAATCTGAATAATATAACGTCCATACCACTCCGAAGAATGAGGAATCTGCATAGAGGGGGTCATTGGATCCGTGGCTCCTCTGGATACTACGGTTTCTAATGTGTGTATCCCATACGCCTACTAGTTGTCCTTCTCTCCCAATGTAAATACACTAGTCGAATACTCGACGTGCATACCACGTATGTATATGCCAGTCTCTACAAATAAATTATCCTGAGTTACGTACTAACCGTGATGCATGTCACACGCACCGATAGCTAGTCGAGTACGCGGACCTGCATCCCAATATGAATATGTCACAGTAAAACGTGTAAGAGTGCCAGGTCTCGGAAGATAAGAGAGTATCCTACCATTCGGGTGGGTCTGCTAATGACTAGGTTAAGTACACTAATCATCGACGTATCCGTCGATTGCACCCGAGTCAATCTCGGACGCACAGAGTTGTATAAGATAAAAGTAACAAGGATACAATATAACATATGCATAATTTAATTTAGACAATAAATATGGCAAGGTATCTTGCCTGAGTCCTCAAGCTGTGAATGCCAATAGCCTGCTCCTGCGGTGTCTCCTGGCTGATCCAATGATCCTAAACACACCAATATAATATAGCAATCCATCGTCAGACACTAAGTAATATATATACTACGTTGCTCTTCGGTACTGACGCAAGGATCACGGTCGGTCGAATACAGAGTCGCGGGTGCATGTAGCTAAGATACACATGTGCCCTGTCTTCAGTCACCGTGTATCCCACGACAGTAAGAATACCAAGGTCATAAGTCACCAACTAATTAAGTTTTGTATAATTAATGGCCCTTATTATCCATATTAAGCGTACTTGTCGATGCCCAGGTTTCATTGATGAATTACAAGTCTTTAATAACAATTTCTGCTACGAGGACATTCACTAAGTTATTGATTACTAACTTATTAGTCATTAAGCAATCTGATTAGGCATACATATATTCACCATTAGGGTTTTCGAAGTAACTCTCTCATGTCCATGCAATGACACGACACGACAACACAACGCTACGCGTACGATGATATCATGAGGAAGAGGGAAATGTGGGTGGTTACCTCGGCGTGGCTGATTGGAGAGGGCCTGTGCTCCTCGAGGGTGTGTACTCCGGCGAGGGGACGACTCTAGTCGGCTGCCAGCAGGGTAACAGCGGCGGTGGCAGCAACTGCGGCAGGTAGTAACAGCAGCTGCAGTCGTCGCAGCAACGGCTGCACAGGTCTGGCGGCGGTGACAGGCGGTTGGGAGTGTGCTTGGGGGTGGTTGGGTCTTGGGGGACATCGTGGTCGGCCGACCAATGGTGGTTGGGGGTGTTACAGGCAGTCGAGGGCATTCGACAGCGGCTAAGGAGTCGACTCCAATGGGGGAGAAGTCGGGGATGGTGAAGGAGATGGTGGTGCTGGCGGGGGTGTTGGGTGGTCAGGCGGCTGGGACTGTCCGGTCGGGGAGGGAAGTGCCGGTGTAAGGCGGTGCTGGAGGCGGTGGCTTGACGCTCAGGTGGGGGTAATCTCTGTCAGGGAAGTAGGGTTGCGGCTAGGGTTTCCTTAGGGTGGTGGTAGTGTTCTAGGGTTTTAATATGAGGGGAAAGGCATATTTATATAGGTGATATAGATTTGTGGTCTGTCCTCGGGGTTTGGGCCGGCCAGGGCTAGAGGGAGTGGGGGCTAGTCCACATGAAAGTGTTCATGGGCTGGGTCAGGTCCTGTTTGAGATAAAATTGGCCCTCAAACTAATTAAATTTATAATTAATGCACAAGGCAAAATTACGGACATTGCGTAGCTAAATTGAGACGCAATGATGAGTATCTAAGGTTGCACAATGGCCAGGGGGTAGTCTGGCATGTCTAAGAGATGTTAGTGACCTTGGGTGGAAGATAACTACTGGTGTGGTGCTCCAACCTCGAAGCTACGTCAGGGTATATTAAGACGTTTAACTGACGCACATTAATCCTAATTAATTCCAAATTAATCCTAGTCTCTTAATTTAATTCCAATTAACCCTAAATTGGTCGAGGGGTTTACATAATATATCTTAAATAAAAATATACCAAACGACAAAAATATTCCGTCATCGGAATCGAGCCACAAAACCACTTTGCATCATTCCGCCTAGCCGCCTTGGCCTTCTCAAACCTTTCCTTGTAGCTTGGATCGTCGAATCTAGCCCTTATCGCAGTCCACTGCTCAGGCATGATCCAACCTTGGATCAGTTTTCCAGCATGATCATGAGCCTTCTGGTCATCCAGAGCATCACCGATAAGCTTGGCGGTAACGGCAGGAAATATCTTCTCGATCAACTCGTCTCGGTGCGGAGGGTAGAAATATATTTAATACAATAAATAATTTAGTAAGTGAGCATCACGGATAAGTTATATAATATGCATAAATTAGAGAATTTATATAATATACTTTTACCTTAAAGTGCGCAAACCAGAACGCCTTCCTCTCCTCCGGAGCTTCAGAGTAGTTGATCCAAGGGCCACCAAAGTTGTTCCTCAGAAATAGGCCCAGGCATCTCTGAACCGACGATGGATGATATCTATACAGAGATAATTATTTAGATCAAAAAAGTCAATATATGATGAATAAAGAAATACACGATATATATGATGCTAAACCATCTAATTGACTTACTTTGTACCGTCGGCCCAAATCTCTGTCATCGTCTCCTCCGGAGGTACGCATGGAGAATCTTGCTAATGTTGGGACAACGTCGATACGAACTCCTCTACATGCCCATCTGTCTCCATGGTTTCGTCAGCAGGAGGAACGCTGGACGAGGGAGTACTATCACGCCTGGAACTACTCGTCCCAGGTATGATGCCACGTAATGTCGTCGCAGTCGGAGATGTGACTGATCGATATACTAGAGTACTGGGCGACGACGATCTGGGACCAACAGTAGGCAGTACCGGAGGAGCACTCTGTCTACCTCGGGACCTGCCAAACCCTCTGTGTCGTCCTGTCATACCTGATAACAACATATGATGAATAAAGAAATATACAAATATATAGTACATTCTACAGTCAAAATATTATGCATATCTCAGAGCATTTATAGAATTGTACAATAAATAACCAGTGGTGCCACAAGTCTAAATGGATAGTACATTCTACAGTCAAAATATAATACATATATTCGTCAAAATAGTATATTCTACAGTCAAAATATAGTTACATTCTACAGGCAAAATATTTTATTTTTAATCATCTTCAGAAAATTTATCTTGTTCGCCTTCCTCATCCTCCTCTTCCTCTTCCTCTTCCTCTCCCTCTTCCTCTTCCTCTTCCTCTTTCTCCTCCTTGTCTTCACTTTTATCTACTTCGTCTTTGTCTTCCTCTTCTGATAATTCTATATCTTCTACATTATTACTCGTGTAATGAGTAACTTTCGTTGAGTCCACATCTACAATATTTGTTACAAGAGGTAGCTTATCTTTTCGATAAGCTATTTCGTCAATGTCAAAGGTATTTCTAGCTTTAGTCTTACATACTGCCCACCAATCCGACCTCGTTATCCCCTGTCGAGGATAAGTTGTGAAGTACACGAGCAGAGCCTGACTTGATAGGACCAAATCCGGCACACTTGTACCACTTAGCAGGCTCTTCGATAGCACTTGGTAAATATTTTACCTCTTCCCATATCGTGTATCCGGGCCACCTTGGCGATGGATTAGCCTTCTCCATAATGCCTGCACGAAAAGCATTCTTGTTCCTCCGGTACAAATTATCCTTCGGCAGAAATTGTCGATGATAATCGAAGAAGCACGGTTTGCCTCTGTGTTTCAAACGGAAAGCCTTAGTACGGTCCATGCAATACGGACATGAGAGACGACCATGGGTGCTCCATCCCGATAATATTTCATAGGCCGAAAAGTCGTTGATGGTCCACATAAGTGCTGCCCTCATCTGAAAATTCTTCTTTCTATAAATATCGTACGTGTTGGCACCTACTTCCCACAGCTGATTCAACTCATCTATCAAAGGCTGTAAATATACATCGATGTTCTTCTTCAGATTGTTCGAACCCGGGATAATAATGGTTAGGAATATATACGGAGTCTTCAGGCACATCTAAGGCGGTAAATTGTACAGAGTGACGATCACAGGCCAACATGAATACTGGGAGCCCAAAAATCCGAATGGGATAAAACCGTCAGAGGAGAGCCCCAATCTGACATTACGCGGAACCGAAGCAAAATCTGGATACTCTCGATCAAAGTGCTTCCATACTTCTCCATCGGATGGATGATCCAATACTCCTTCGATCTATTTTTGCCTGTGCCAACTCATGTTTTCTGCAATCTCCTTAACCATAAACAACCGCTACAACCGCGGCGTCAATGGCAAGTAGTGCATCGAATCGGTAGGCTTCCTTGCACCGACAATCTTTCCTCTACCAGTGGCCTTGTAGCGATCAGCACCACAGAATTGGCACACATCTTCATCCTTGTCGTCTTTGTAGTACAACATGCACCCGTTGCGACATGCATCGATTTTCTCGTATCCCATCCAGAACGATCTCACCATCCTCTTAGATCGATAAAAGTCTTTAGGCAACTTTGCACCCTCGGACAAGATCTCTATAATCAAATCGATCAGTCGATTACAGCATTCTTGCGGCATATTAAAATTGGACTTGATGCTCAATAATCTTGTAACCACCTCCAACGGTGAATGATCCTCACAACTAGGATATAGTGGAGTCCTTGTATTCTCCAGCAACTCCATAAACTTTGTAGCATCGGCATTCGGTGCCTCCTCAGCTGCATCATAATTGTTCGGATTAAAACTAGGCCCCGCCGCATCAAAAACCATGTTCACCAACCCGTCATCGTAAGCAGCGTGGTCGTGGACATCCATATACGGCTCCACATAAGGCTCTGACTCTGATGCTAGAGACACAAGTACTCCGTACGCGGTCCACTGAAGTAATTCGGTGTGAAGTCCTTCGAGTACAAATAATATGTGACTTCCACTTCTGGATAATATTTTAAGTTGCGATATCTCACACACGGACACTTAATTTTGGTACCGTCCATGTACTAAGGGAATGCCTTGGCGAACTGCAGGAACTGCTATACACCCTCAATGAATTTATCCTACAAACTGCATATGTCATCAGGATGACAGTTGTAAATCCACGAACGATGACGTAGATAGTAATTCATATCCATTTCTAGATACTTCTACAAAAATGATAATATATATCCTATAAATTATTACATACAGTATGGTTCTCTGGAGGAAGGTAAGAACTGCTCTAATTTGATACACAATGCCCTATGTGTGTGTGTGTGTGTGTACATTGGTTTGAATAAAAACCCTAGTTCTTTCCTAATTTAGTTTTTTGTTTCTTTATAATTTATTTAGTTTTCTTGGCTAAGTGTGATTGTTCTCCTCCAATTCCTGACCAAATGGGAAGAAGACCCATCAATTTGATATCAATTGGTATCAGAGCCTTTGGATCATGCTCTTAAAGCTAGTGGAGAGCACGACTCGAGCAGCCATGGCTCCAGAGCTGGATCTCTCCAAAGAATCAATACCTACCTGATGAAAATAGGAGGATACTTGCGTTGGAAGGTACAATTCATCACTTGAACCATAAAAATTTGATAGGTTGTTAGAGGATTTGGCTATGTCAAAAAGAGAGTTTGAATTTCTACCATATGCTCCATCCATGCAACACCTCAATCCCCTCTAAACATACGAAATATACCATAATTTGGTATAAATCCAGCTGGAATGGAACCAAATCTACTATAATTTGGTATGATCCCTACTGGAGTAGCTCAATCCATTCCTCAAACAAATCAAACAACCCCAGTACAATAAATTTTTATCAAAACCCTTGCCAAACTGTAATATATTACCAATTTTCTCATAACCAGAGCACAACTCCAGGATTTCAAGCAACTCGTGCTCAATCCAAATATCACTACACAAAACCCTAGTTTTCCTACATCACCTATGATATCTTCCCCATGAATAAGTGCATAGTATGCACAAGTTGTGCACTGCAGTGTTGGGCAGGCCAAGATTTGAGTGTGAGATATGGGAGTATTGTGCAGGCCAAGAGGGAGTCGCAGTGCACTCTTGTGCACTGCAGTGAAGAGTAGCAGCAACAAGGGGATGCATAGCAGCAGCAAGGGGAGCAACTGCAGCAAGATGAGCAACTGCATATCGTGTCATGTCAGGTCGTGTCGTATTAGGGTTAGGGTTAGGGTTTGTGTGTGTCAATGTACGTGTGTGTATGTGTATTCAAGTTAGGGTTAGTGTGTGTCAGGTCGTATCGTATCGTGTCGTATTGTGTCGTATTGTGTCATATCGTGTTAGAGATAAAGAGAGAGACAGAGAAAGGAGACAGAGAGAGGAGCTCACCGAGGAGGGGAGCCAGAGGAAGGACGCCGGAGGGAGAAGGGGAGCCGGAGGAAGGAGGAGCTGACGACGGAGGGGGGGAGGACGCGACCGGAGGGGGGTCACCGGAGGAAGGAGGAGCCGGAGGAAGGAGGTTTCAAATTTGGGAGAGGGAGAGGGAGAGATCGAAGGAAATAGGAGGAATCAGCCCTAAATGAAATAAATTTAGCGACGTTTTAGTGACGCCAATAATGACGTCGCTAATTAGCGGCGTCTTTAACGTCGCTAATGATGTCACTAAATATCTAAAAAATATACGTCACTAAATACGTCGCTAAACAAAATATATTAGCGACGTTTAGCGACCTTAATTGAACTTATAGCGACTAATCTTTTAAAAACATAATAAAAGTCGCTAAATATCGCCAATTAGCGACGTCTAACGACATTTTTACATGAAGTCGCTAATTTATATTATATTAGCGACATTTTTTGCTAACGTTGCTAGAAACGTCGCTAATCCCGCTTATTTTAGTAGTGTTTAAAGTTTTTAGCACCGGTTGGGCGGCTAGGAAGTCAGCTAATGCTTGGCCCTTGAAAGCTTTTTGCGGAACAAATGCCATGTCATATGGTGACAACAGTATTGTCTACGTATCCAGGCAGGAGTTGAGCGCCCCAGGTTTGGTCATGAGGACCCTGAGGGGGTTGACCCGAGAGATCACATGGATTGTTTTCCCTGACACATAGTGTTGGGTCTTCTGAATAACAAAGACTAGAGCGAGGCACTCTTTCTCAATGGGGTTGTATCTATGCTCCGCATCGACCATCATCCTGTTTAGGTGGTAGATAGCCCGCTCTTGACCTACGTTATTCTTCTGGGCTAGCAGAGTGCCAAGAGAGTGATTCATTGCTCGTATATAGAGCAGAAATGGTTTCCCCATAACTGGGGCTACCAATACTGGGGGGCTGCTGTAACGCCCGCAACCGTACGGCACGTTAAGCTGAGTCGGATTGAATGAAACAAATACTGGTTCCATTTGATTTTTTGGATTTTGGAAAGAAGTATTGATTGAGTTGTTTCATGTACAGATGGCTAGCGGGTTCGATGGAAAACAGGTGTTCGTTCAGAGCAGTACTGAGATAGCTGGGTTGGAATGATAATGCCATCTTCCTTAGTCCGATCGGTCGGATGATTTAGAGAGCACGGCCTGCTCGCACGGTCATACCAGTTGAGTAGATCGCGCTTGTATCGGACCACGGGTTCAAGGGATTGGCCATATCGGCAGGACATGATGCTTAACGGGATCAACATTGTGAGTGGGCTCTTTCCCTTCTTCTCTACTCCTTCATGCCTAATAATATGGAAAACACGTAAAGGCTTGAACACTTGGGCTGAAATATTGGGAATCACTACACTGAGGCGTGCATAGAGTGTACGTCGTTGGCTTGGATAGGATTTGTGGCTTGAATTGATTTACGCGTTGGATAGTTGGAGCTAGAGTTGGATTATACACTATTTGAGGCAGTTGGTTGAATATTGGGATTATACTTGGACAGTTGGAATGATACATTGAGGCGAATTGGGAATATCGAGAATTCGGGCGAGCGAGCATGTATCCGTACACGAGTATCACTAGGTCGCTTTGTCTTGCAAAGCGAGCAGTTGTGGTTCAAAACAGAACAACTGCATCGGCGCGGGCATTGTGCCTCTTTTGGGGCATTGTGCCATGGGATAGTTTGAGAAGGGTGTTGCACCATTGGAAACACTGTGTTGAGAAGAGGCATTGTGCCTATGGAAATAACTTGGATTTGGTGCCTTGGGCTATATGTTGGAGGAATGGTTATGGATGTGTTGGTTGGATTATTGGTTGAACGAGTCTAGGATCGCTTGGTGGGGCGAGAATGTTCGATCCTCTCGTCATACCTACTTGGTGTCTGCATGTCACGGACAACCTGTATTACACAGGGTTTGGTCTCCTCGAACGGGAAGGCTCCGGGACACCGGGACCGTTCGGCCATGGAGGAGACAACTGGGTAACGCGTCTTGGGCGCGGTGCCAGCGATTGGATGCGATCCAGGTGGGTTAGCTACTTAGTGCTGTTTCGAATAGAACCGTATTTGATCAGTCCGATCAAAGTCCTTTATGGCTTGGCCAGTGACTTCATATAGATTAGTGTTGGCTTGCTTTTCTTTTGTTGGTTTGGCTTTCGTGTAGGCGCGGCCACCTTGCCTCGGCAAGAGTGTGCACTATGAGATTTGGATTATAAATGTTGGTTGAGGATGGATATTGAGGCTTGGGAATGGTTCAATGTATTATCGTGTTGCTTGGACTTGAGCAGGACGGTTGCATGCTAGTTTCCTTCGGGTTGAATTTATATAGATGCTTGTCGATTGGTTTGATGTGAATGCTTGCATGCTTAAACTTCTTTACAGCTTTCCTTAACATGTCATCCCTATGCCATGAAATGAATCTAGGATTCAACTAGAAAGATCACCATATAACTGTTTGCATTCACTATTTTACTTAGTGTCGGCTTAGGCGAGTGGGTTACCCCGCTCACCAGTACGGTTGTGTACTGACCCACGTTTGTGGGCAATATTTCAGGTACGCAGGCGTAGTGGCGCTGCTTGGATATACGAGACATGATGTATGAACTGTAAGTACCTTTGTGGGCTAGAGAAAAGAGCAAGAGTTATTTCATCGCCTTCGTGGCATTGCCTTCGGGGTATTTTATTTGGACCCTGTCACGCCCCAGTCCCAAAAATACGTAGGACTAGGAGACGTAAGCATGCCAGTCGCATGGATATGGCAACTCCAATATATGGAAACCAAATCCATACGTACGCTGTAATATGAATATCAAATCCACAAGTGGTATAAAATGTAATACAAGTCACAGGGTAAAATCTAAATCTCATCCACCAAAATCATATAGAAATAAATAACCAGTATCTATGAAACTAGATCTCAATAAAAAGTATCTAAGGATGATAGTTGGAGGGAAACAAATCCACTACCAACTCGAATATAAGAGCAAATACAATATGAGTACAACACAATAAACACAATATAAGAATACCAGCTATCAATCACGGACTCGAAGAGAAGACATCCTCGGATCACATGTAACTATCCAAATCTGCGCTCCTGCAAATACTCAAGAACAGATACACCTGGCAGAGGACCAGGTCCTCAGAGGGACGTAACAAGATACAGAAAATATGAGCCAATTTGAATACAGTAAACATGCATCATATTTGAAAATAGATAAGTACACTGTACAGGACAATCTATATGAATGCAAATGAGGACAACTTTTTGACATATGGGCAAGGGTAGGCTACTCGATCTAATCCTCACACCTCATGCACTCGTCAGTGGACATCATCAGCCGACATACCTCTGGGGTAGCGACCCTCGGACTCCATCAATCGACATACCTCTGGGGTAGCGACCATCGGACACGACCACCATAGTGCGTGCTAGTGACTATGGTTTACCAGAGTAGTTAAAAGCCCATACGCCTAATGATTGTCCTCTATGATACTAAGTGTCAAGTGTGTGTCAACATATCTAATATATAGTAATGACTGAAAAAAACTACACATACAATAAATAAACAGAAATGCAATAAATATACAGAAATATACTAAGCATGTAAAATATTGTAAACAGTTTGGCAAGGTATCTTGCCTGGGGTCCTGCTGCTGGTATGAATCAGAGTCCAAGTCACAGTCCAAATAGCCTATATATTACAAATTTATCACGTCAAAAGATAATTTATTTTAATTTATTTAATTCTGGAATAATTACTCGAAAATCCTATTTTAATCTTATTATTTTGATTTTTATGTTAATTCCTAAATTTTGTCCAAAGAAACTGAATTTTATCAACTTGAGACTCATGGCACGCAAATCGAGGCGATTTGTTGACCGAAAAGTCAACCGACACAAACTCAACTTTCATGGATGATTTCCTGTAGGTTTCAGCGTCAAAAATATGTTAGAATTTATGGCTCGTCCGAATTCAAATTCGTTTGGGAATTATGGCACATACAAATTTTTGTATTGTGCACCGATGGTTAAATTCTAACCTAAAAGTTCTACATAATTAATAGTATATAAATACTTCGAATTAAATTCTGATAAAAATATATGTCAATTATCTAGACATTATCTTTCCGAAACTTTAAACGGTTCATGATTCTGATTCCTGGTTCTCCCGAAATCGCGAAAACATTAAAACACGTCTATTTTCGGACATACTGTGCTGTACGAATTTTCCAGAATTTAATACTCATAATTTCGTAAAAAAATTTATATAATCCGAAAGCTAACCTCAATATCTTTCTAACACAAGAAACTAGGCCTCGTTTGGAGTCCGGAGCTATGCGCAATGGCTTGTGGAAGATGAAGGAACCCTAGATGGCAATTCTCCAAAATCTCTCTCTAAAATAATGGGATACTTAGGGTTATAATAATATATATATATAGGGATGTACCTGCGGCTGAAAGGATATTTATAGGCTGACACGTGTCAGAATCTGATTGGATGGTTTTTTTATATTATTTGTTTTTTATTTGAGTTTATCAAAACATTATTTAAGTCATTTTAAATCTAAATAACTCAAAATAAATATTAAAAATAATCATAAAAATCTGGAAAAATTACAAAAAAATATATTTTGAATTTAAAAACTCTAGAAAAATATTTGGGATAATTTTATATTCATAGATTTCCTACTATAATTAGGAGAAGCTCTAAACATTAGTTTTACCCATATAACTAAAAATAAATGCTAAAATTATTCCAAAAATTCTGAAATAATTCCAGAAAATATATAATAATATTATAAACCCTAGAAAATAACGTGGGTCCATTCTATATTCCTGGGATTGCACATTAAATTCTACAAGTCCTAAAAATTGGTTATTAGCCTAAATAACTCCCAATAAATACTAAAATATTCAGAAAATTTTCAGAAAATTCTAGAAAATATATTTGACTATTTAGAACATAAAATAAAATTTTGGGATATTTTTAATTAAGTTTGAATATAAAATAAATTCTTCAAAGTCCTAGAAAATTAGTGTTACTAGTTTTTAATTAACTAAAAATTATGAAAAAATCCCAATAATCTAAAATAGCCTAAAAATAATTCTAAATAAATATTTATATAAGTAAATATACTAAAAAAATTATTTTCTAATTAACTAAGAGAATACTCTAAATAAATTCAACATCTATAATAAATATAATAATAAAAAATATACACAAAATTCCTATTTTGGGTGAGGGAGTTTACAATCTACCCAACTTAAAACAATTTCGTCCTCGAAATTAAAATAAGGCATAATTTGTTAAATCTTTCACATTCGTACATAAGGTACGTCAATCACAATCTCTTCCAAAAATTTTAAATAACAAAATCTATTCAATCTATCGCGATCACTTCAAAATTAAGATGACCACTGTTTAAATCAAAATTCAACCTGTCGTAATCTCTTCTTGATTTTTAATAATCAACATCCAAATCTAACTCGAGTCTATATGACATCCCACATCAAAATTTATATCACAATTTTCAACTATCATAATCTCCTCTAGACTTTGAACAATAAACAATTCTAATCAAATCTTATTCCTATTCTCAACTTAAGAATTGTGTACTCTTCAAATATTTAAACTCAATTTACATCCTCAATATTTCAAATAGGTGACCCAACAATCAAAATTTAACTTTTAATTCAAATCATCAAATTATAAAATTTAAATCTGATTCACCAATTGTTCAAGTCTAAAATTCTATATTTATCCTCAAAATTTAAATCGATAATTCATCCTTGAATATTCAAAATTTAAATCATGTGCTCAAAGTATAAATATTTGGTCCGCAATATCAAGATTTTAAAATTTGTTAAATCCTCATTATCTTAATCCTTCTTTTAAAATTTCTCAAAATTAAAATGACTTGAATCTCCCAATCTAATCTTACTTGATCACAATCTAAAAGAAATTCATCTCAAGTTGACAATGCACTGCTACCCAACTTAGAATTTACTCATCTATCACTGAAGGCTATATACTTTAAGAAAAATATTCCTTAATTTATTTACTCATGTCATTCAATCCTCAAAACTTTAACACCAATTATATCATATGTAATACGTCCTTAATTATAAAAGAATAATCCTCAAGTATGTGATCGGCCTACGGGGTATATCTAGTACTCTCTGTGTATTAAACTTATACCAAGCACGAGGTTTCGTCTTTCCGAAATAAGGGAAGACGGAGACCAATAATAAAGAGTTCAAGGGTGAGGTAATAGAATAGAAGTATCGGGATCAAGGAGTTTAAGGAATTCAAATGGGAATTGTCAAAGCAGTTGTGGATTGAAATCCTATTTTGGTAATTCTTTATTCGCATGCTCGTATTAGTACAGTTATGTAAACGATACGACCCGCTCAGACATATCTAGGGGCAAGTACAGGTGTTTATTAGTCAACTATATATCTCAATCCACGTAAGGTAGTATTGCGAAGGGCGAATCAAGCGCACTATGGTTGATCAGACCGTAGTACTCTGATTCTGAAATATATTATTGTAGCGCTCCAATAATACATATCATGAACAAGCTCGATAAGGAATAAGCTTGCAAAAGCTAGGCTATAATAGCAGCATAAGTCAAGGTAGTACAGCAAATATAAATACGCTGGATTATGATGAAAGAAGGTACATAACAATTCAAGTTCACAAAACCAAAACAACTAAGCAATAATAATAAAAGACTCTATAATCTCTACAGTTATCATACAACCTCCTTGTCTAAGTCGCTAGTCGACCAAATAGGGGCAAGGACCTCTAAATTCTATTGTCTGAATAAACACTGTCGTCTTTTGCTAATATATAATTAATGTCATCCAATTACACTTCAATAATGGGTCAGAAGACTATGTGATACTAGGGTGTGAGGTATACTACATAACTTATAATAATTGAACTACTATTTGTAATTGTCTTAAGGATACCGTAGAAGCTCCTATTAAGGTTTACGAAAAGGGGTCTTAGTACCTATTAGGGTATCTACTTTCATTACATAAGTCATGGTCGTCTTAAGCCTTAGTCATAGTGCTTATAGAACAAGTGTCAATAGCAAGAATAGAAAGGTTACTAGTCTCAAGGGAAGGGAATATAACTCGTATCGAGGTGAGGGTACAAATTACGCGATTTAAAAACTAAGGGTTAATCATCGGGTCACAGTCTACAAAACAACTTAAACTATCAAGTTCTAACTACTAAGCACACAACTTCAAAATTTAACATTAACAACTATAATCCTAGCAACTATATGTCCTTAACACAAAATAAAATCACCTGGCCTATAATCAGAAGTGTCAGATGGCACAAGTTGAAAGATGAAGAGAAGAAACGTAATCAGTCGTCGCACACTAGCGAGCGCTATGGTCACAGGGGAACAATATATGAAAATAGAGGGGCTCTAGATAGCATCATGGTTTTCCAAGGGAAAGGGGTATGCTAGTCTCTGTGTTTGAGGTATGATTAGGAAAATATTCTATGCATTGCTCTTGGCTTTCTAAGGTACTGTCTGCTTATCTCAAGACAAGAATCTAAATTTATGGTTCTCCAATACTCATCTAACGTCGTGCGTTAGGTTCAGCCCTAATATTCATTTTGGTTTTCTATTGGTTTCTCAATGCTAGGGGCAACCATAATGGTAAACTTCTAACTAACTCTAGTAGTGTCTATACTACTCTCAAGTCCTCATAACACATCAGGGGATAATGGTAAACCAATTCTAGAGATAAGGAATTCTAGGGTTCACTAGACATCCTAAACTTAGTGGTGTGTCAGCACTCTAGTTGTACTCTTAATAGGAAGGTTACCCTACTTATCATCTAACAACAGGAACTTCTATATTCTAGGAGAGACTATACTAAAGAAACTATTATGGGAGTACAGGAATCAAGCAGGATACAATTATTCAAATAGAACAGATTAGAAGAAAGATGAGTCATAGTCAATTGTGGATGAGATCCTATACTCTAGTCCTAGGTACAGGCTTGTTCGGTACAGTAACGTAACCGAGACAATATGCTCTCGACCTGCATGGGCCACCACAAAAACATGTCACGCCCCAGTCCCAAAAATACGTAGGACTAGGATACGTAAGCATGCCAGCCGCATGGATATGGCAACTCTAATATATGGAAACCAAATCCATACGTACGCTGTAATATGAATATCAAATCCACAAGTGGTATAAAATGTAATACAAGTCACAGGGTAAAATCTAAATCTCATCCACCAAAATCATATAGAAATAAATAACCAGTATCTATAAAACTAGATCTCAATAAGAAGTATCTAAGGATGATAGTTGGATGAAAACAAATCCACTACCAACTCGAATATTAGAGCAAATACAATATGAGTACAACACAATAAACACAATATAAGAATACCAGCTATCAATCACGGACTCGAAGAGAAGACATCCTCGGATCACATGTAACCATCCAAATCTGCGCTCCTACAAATACTCAAGAACAGATACACCTGGCAGAGGACCAGGTCCTCAGAGGGACGTAACAAGATACAGAAAATACGAGCCAATTTGAATACAGTAAACATGCATCATATTTGAAAATAGATAAGTACACTGTACAGGACAATCTATATGAATGCAAATGAGGATAACTTTTCGACGTATGGGCAAGGGTAGGCTACTCGATCTAATCCTCATACCTCATGCACTCGTCAGTGGACATCATCAGCCGACATACCTCTGAGGTAGCGACCCTCGGACTCCATCAATCGACATACCTCTGGGGTAGCGACCATCGGACACGACCACCATAGTGCGTGCTAGTGACTATGGTTTACCAGAGTGGTTAAAAGCCCATACGCCTAATGATTGTCCTCTATGATACTAAGTGTCAAGTGTGTGTCAACATATCTAATATATAGTAATGACTGAAAAAAACTACACATGCAATAAATAAACAGAAATGCAATAAATATACAGAAATATACTAATCATATAAAATACTGTAAATAATTTGGCAAGATATCTTGTCTGGGGTCCTGCTGCTGGTATGAATCAGAGTCCAAGTCACAGTCCAAATAGCCTATATATTACAAATTTATCACGTCAAAAGATAATTTATTTTAATTTATTTAATTCTGAAATAATTACTCTAAAATCCTATTTTAATCTTATTATTTTGATTTTTATGTTAATTCTTAAATTTTGTCCAAAGAAACTGAATTTTATCAACTTGAGACTCATGGCACGCAAATCGAGGCAATCTGTTGACCAAAAAGTCAACCGACACAAACTCAACTTTCATGCATGATTTCCTGTAGGTTTCAGCGTCAAAAACATGCTGGAATTTATGGCTCATCCGAATTCAAATTTGTTTGGGAATTATGGCACATACAATTTTTTGTATTGTGCACCGATGGTTAAATTCTAACCTAGAAGTTCTACATAATTAATAGTATATAAATACTTCGAATTAAATTCTGGAAAAAATATATGTCAATTATCTAGACATTAGCTTTCCGAAACTTTAAACGGTTCATGATTCTAATTCCTGGTTCTCCCGGAATCGCGAAAATATTGAAACACGTCTATTTTCGGACATGCTGTGCTCTACGAATTTTCCAGAATTTAATACTCATAATTTTGTAAAACAATTTATATAATCCAAAAGCTAACCTCATTATCTTTTTAACGCAAGAAACTAGGCCTTGTTTGGAGTCCGGAGCTATGCGCAATGGCTTGTGGAAGATGAAGGAACCCTAGATGGCAATTCTCCAAAATCTCTCTCTCTAAAATAATGGGATACTTAGGGTTATAATAATATATATATATATATAGGGATGTACCTGCGGCTGAAAGGATATTTATAGGCTGACACATGTCAGAATCTGATTGGATGATTTTTGTTATATTATTTGTTTTTGATTTGAGTTTATCAAAACATTATTTAAGTCATTTTAAATCTAAATAACTCAAAATAAATATTAAAAATAATCATTAAAATCTGGAAAAATTACAAAAATATATATTTTGAATTTAAAAACTCTAGAAAAATATTTGGGATAATTTTATATTCATAGATTTCCTACTATAATTAGGAGAAGCTCTAAACATTAGTTTTACCCATATAACTAAAAATAAATACTAAAATTATTCCAAAAATTCTGAAATAATTCCAGAAAATATAGAATAATATTATAAACCCTAGAAAATAACGTGGATCCATTCTATATTCCTGGGATTGCACAATAAATTCTACAAGTCCTAAAAATTAGTTATTAGCCTAAATAACTCCCAATAAATACTAAAATATTCAGAAAATTCCCAGAAAATTCCCAGAAAATTCTAGAAAATATATTTGACTATTTAGAACCTAAAATAAAATTTTGGGATATTTTTAATTAAGTTTGAATATAAAATAAATTCTTCAAAGTCCTAGAAAATTAGTGTTACTAGTTTTTAATTAACTAAAAATTATGAAAAAATCCCAATAATCTAAAATAGCCTAAAAATAATTCTAAATAAATATTTATATAAGTAAATATACTAAAAAAATTATTTTCTAATTAACTAAGAGAATACTCTAAATAAATTTAACATCTATAATAAATATAATAATAACAAATATACACAAAATTCCTATTTTGGGTGAGGGAGTTTACAGACCCTATCGTGAGCTTCGTTACATTTTACTCTGATGTGTGCTTGGTACACAATACTTGACTTCCGCTGCAACTTGGTTGTTTCAATGATAACATTTGGTGTTTGACAACATCGCTTTGTACGAACGCAACTCCAGGCTCGTACGGCATCACGTCCCGATGAGAACGATTGTCCTACGGGAGAGCTGCAACGTGGTGATTCACGTTCAGCGGGGACTATCGAGCTTGCGGGAGATTGGGGCGTAACAAATTGGTATCAGAGAGCCTGGTTCATTTCTTCGGACTTGGTCCTTCGCTTCATCACAAACTCTAAATAGCTTCCGCGTGTCGTTTAGCTCTTGACTCTACTCTGTGCCGCATTGGATGTTTCATGCAATAAGTCTATATATTGCTGGTTGTGGCTGCATATTATTTCTTGGTTGCGTTATTTTGGTTGGTTTTCATTAGATTGCTTAGCCTCGTTAGGCGTTGTTGCATTCGTGCAGCAAGTTGGGTGGCGTTGTTGCATTTGTGCAACAAGTGAGAGCTTTTGTTGGGTTGGCTTGGCTTATCGTTCGGGGAGTTCTGATTGCCTCAATGGATCAGTTGGTTGGCAGACGAGATTGGTTTTGTGGCATGTTTTGAGTAGAAACATTGGATTGAGAATGGATCGTTGCACGAGTTTCTCGTGTAGCGATTGTGTTGGATAGAAGTTGGAATTTTGGCTGTGGCGCATCGGTTGAGCAGGTTTGAGTTTGGCTTGGAAGTATCAGGATAAAGTTGGCATGAGTTGCTCGTACAACAAATGTGTGGAACAGTTGGGTATCGGGTTGGATTACTTGGAAGAGAGATCGTTGCACGGGTTGCTCGTGTTGCGAAAGTATCAGACGATTTTGAGAATACCTGGAAGTATTAAGAACGGGATATAGCACAAGTTGCCTAACGAGATTGATGGTTAAAGAATTGGCTAAATTTTGTGTCAGACTTGAGTTGGGCAATGGCATGATCACGCATAAGGGATGGTTCGAACGGATCTTGGATCAATACAAGGAATCGTAATGCGAGTAGCGACTTGATTCGGAGTGGTATATGGGATACAACATATTGAGCAAGGCATTGAAAGTATTTTGGTTGGACATCAATGGGAATTGCCTGAACGGACTCGAGTAACAGAAATATAAGTTGGTTGGTGCACGTCGTTTGAGTTGGGAAGAATAAAAAATGGAGCAAGCAAATTTTGAGTTGAGCATATCGTGAACGGACTTGTGCAAATGGAAGTATAGTTGAACTTAAGAGATGGACGAGATCGGAATGAGCTATGGGAATGAGTGTTTGGAAATTTAAGGATAGCGAGCACGGACTATGATTTTGGGCAAGATGTTGCAACAATGGTAAACGGATTCTCCAGAAAGACGTGAACGGATTGAGGCAACAACTAAAGGCTAAGAATTGTGGCAGACAGACTTTTGAAGATAGCTAAATGTGGGAGCAACGTCGAAGCAAATCACTATGCTGCTTGAGCAAGTTGGACGTGCATTGTGGAACGCGACAAAGGGATAAGAATTGGAGTAAGCCTTGAGTTCAAGAATCATTGCAATTGGTGGTGCGAGAAGTCGAACATAATAGTTTGGAAAATTTGATGGATTCAGGGCAGAACGACGTATTGATGGAAGCCGGTTTCAATGAGCGCAGTTCTCGAATTGTGGCTTGGATAGATAGCAAGACTCTAAGTGGTTAAGCGGCCTTTGGTTGACAGATCAGCAGAGGTAGTGCATGAAAGTTCTCGGATTCGAAAGTTCGCTCGGATGGGATGGTTGGATTTTGATTCGGATTTGCAGATGAGATATAGCATGGTTTATAGTAACTGTCCATCGTGATGATTACAATTATCGAGCGTAGCTTCGGGACAGCTGACCCTAGCGACTTGCCTGCCAAATTAGAGATTGAATATGGTAAACCCATAGAACGACCCTTGAGACGGCGTATTTGGGAATGCGTCGAGGGCAGATGTGAGTAATGTGTGTTGGAGAATTGGCCTATTGACTGAGTATTGGATTTGAGAGATCCTTGGGATAGCCTTCAGCTGAAGATGCAGCCGGAAGACCGAAGCGATGGTGGAAGTAGCCTAGTCAACTGATGAGATTCAGAGTCACAGATTTTTATCGATGGCATCGCCTCTGACTCATCGTGCCCTGGAAGGGAATAACATTCATATGAATTGACGACTGTGAAACTAGCTCGTGAAGTTAAAGCAGCGGCTCGTTCGAATCAAATCTTTGCGAATACTGGAAGGGACAGATTTGCCTCAGATTTATAAGATGTCTCGGAACTTAGTCTGGGAAGCGTGCTCGTTCGGAAGGCAAAGGTGATATCCTATGCTTCGAGGCAGTGGAAGCAGCGCGAAGAACTATTCCATACGCAACCTAGGAATTGTAGCGAGTGTGTCCACGTTGAAATTGTGGCGACACTATCCCTTTGGCGTGGCGGCGAGATCTTCGTGGATCACACGAACCTCAATATAGATATTCACCCAGCGAGGTATTGAGATTGAGGAAGAAGTGTTTGGTTGAACTGATCAAGGCAAAGTTGATATTTGGATAAGTCGCCTAGTTGGGGTAGTATCAGTTGAGATGATCGTTCGGTGCATGAGATATATTTGGAGATGTTGCTAGTGCGGATTCAGAAATAGTTGGATGAATTAAGTTGGAACACGAACTAATTGAGTCGGTGGGAAATTATCACATTTGTGAATGGTGCTCAAGCGAACATGTTGGAATGGAAATCTGGATTGGTTCATTTGAGAGTAAAGCAAATGGATGCCTCGGACATAAAGATACCCTTGCAACTTGTTCAAATTTGCTATCACAAAGCTCGGCTGAAATGCATATATTTCAGGGACGCCTTAAATATGTGTACGATCCAAAACTAAGCGATACGAAGAATTCGTATTGAGCTGCAAGGAGGATGAGGGAATATGGAATTTGTACGAGCGTTCAGCAGAGCGAGATGCTGAGTCTGGATCAGGATAATGTGAGTTGCATAGAGCATATCCATGGAATTGGACAAACGGCATGTGATAGGAATGAGTACCAGCAAGGTTCGTGGACGATCCTGATTCTAAGTGGTATATTATGTAACGCCCGCAACCGCACGGTACGTTACGCTGAGTCGGATTGAATAAAATAAATGCTGGTTCCATTTGATTTGTTGGATTTTGGGAAGAAGTATTGATTGAGTTGTTTCATGTGCAGATGGCTAGCGGGTTCGATGGAAAACAGGTGTTCGTTCAGAGCAGTACTGAGATAGCTGGGTTGGAATGATAATGTCATCTTCCTTAGTCCGATCGGTCGGATGATTTAGAGAGCACGACCTGCTCGCACGGTCATACCAGTTGAGTAGATCGCGCTTGCATCGGACCACGGGTTCAAGGGATTGGCCATATCGGCAGGACAAGATGCTTAACGGGATCAACATTGTGAGTGGGCTCTTTCCCTTCTCCTCTACTCCTTCATGCCTAATAATATGGAAAATATGTAAAGGCTTGAACACTTGGGCTGAAACATTGGGAATCACTATACTGAGGCGTGCATAGAGTGTACGTCGTTGGCTTAGATAGGATTTATGGCTTGAATTGATTTACGCGTTGGATAGTTGGAGCTAGAGTTGGATTATACACTATTTGAGGTAGTTGGTTGAATATTGGGATTATACTTGGACAGTTGGAATGATACATTGAGGCGAATTGGGAATATCGAGAATTCGGGCGAGCGAGCGTGTATCCATACACGAGTATCACTTGGTCGCTTTGTCTTGCAAAGCGAGCAATTGTGGTTTGAAATCGAACAACTACATCGGCGCGGGCATTGTGCCTCTTTTGGGGCATTGTGCCATGGGATAGTTTGAGAAGGGTGTTGCATTATTAGAAATACTGTGTTGAGAAGAGGCATTGTGCCTATGGAAATAACTTAGATTTGGTGCCTTGGGCTATATGTTGGAGGAATGGTTATGGATGTGTTGGTTGGATTATTGGTTGAACGAGTCTAGGATCGCTTGGTGGGGCGAGAATGTTCGATCCTCTCGTCATACCTACTTGGTGTCTGCATGTCACGGACAACCTGTATTACACAGGGTTTGGTCTCCTCGAACGGGAAGGCTCCGGGGCACCGAGACCGTTCAGCCATGGAGGAGACAACTGGGTAACGCGTCTTGGGCGCGGTGCCAGCGGTTGGATGCGATCCAGGTGGGTTAGCTACTTAGCGCTGTTTCGAATAGAACCGCATTTGATCAGTCCGATCAAAGTCCTTTATGGCTTGGACAGTGACTTCATATAGATTAGTGTTGGCTTGCTTTTCTTTTGTTGGTTTGGCTTTCGTGTAGGCGCGGCCACCTTGCCTCGGCAATAGTGTGCACTGTGAGATTTGGATTATAAATGTTGGTTGAGGATGGATATTGAGGCTTGGGAATGGTTCGATGTTTTATCATGTTGCTTGGACTTGATCAGGACGATTGCATGCTAGTTTCCTTCGGGTTGGATTTATATAGATGCTTGTCGATTGGTTTGATGTGAATGCTTGCATGCTTAAACTGCTTTACAGCTTTCCTTAATATGTCATCCCTATGCCATAAAATGAATCTAGGATTCAACTAGAAAGATCACCATATAACTGTTTACATTCACTATTTTACTTAGTGTCGGCTTAGGCGAGTGGGTTACCCCGCTCACCAGTACGGTTGTGTACTGACCCACGTTTGTGGGCAATATTTCAGGTACACAGGCGTAGTGGCGCTGCTTAGATATACGAGGCATGATGTATGAACTGTAAATACCTTTGTGGGCTAGAGAAAAGAGCAAGAGTTATTTCATCGCCTTCGTGGCATTGCCTTCGGGGCATTTCATTTGGACCCTATCGTGAGCTTCGTTACATTTTACTCTGATGTGTGTTTGGTACACAATACTTGACTTCCGCTGCAACTTGGTTGTTTCAATGATAACATTTGGTGTTTGACAACATCTCCTTGTACGAGCGCAACTCCAGGCTCGTACGGCATCACGTCCCGTTGAGAACGATTGTCCTACGGAAGAGCTGCAACGTGGTGATTCACGTTCAGTGGGGACTATCGAGCTTGCGGAAGATTGGGGCGTGACAGCTGCTAAGGTATTCCTTGATGTCGTCAAAGGTGTGCAGGCATTCTTCGTTCCAGACAAAGGAGACTCCCTTCTTCATGAGTTGCGTGAACATCTGACAATGTCTAGAGAGGTTTGATATGAACCTCCTGATATATGCTAGTCTTCCTTGAATGCCACGAAGTTCTCTGAAGTTCTTCGGTGGGCACATTTCAAGGATCGCTTTGGTCTTGTTAGGGTCTACTTGGATACCCTTCGAAGTTAGGATAAAACCCAGGAATTTGCTACTAGAGACTCCTAGGAAAGATTTGGTAGGGTTCATCTTGAGCTGAGGCATACGCATGAGTTCGAACACAGTCTTCAAGTCTCTGAGGTGATCATCTTTGGAGAAACTCTCGACGGTGATATCAACGTACGTAACACTAGACTATCTTACGTAGATGCTCACGGAAGATGGTGCTCATAGCTTGATGGTATATATCACCCATGTTCTTCAGAACGAAGGGCATGACTGTGTAGCAGTATACTCCTATCGGCGTTCGGAATGATGTATGCTTGTGATAGCTAGGATACATCTTGAATTAATGGTAGCCAAAAAATCCATCCATGGATAACATGTGCTCGAAGCCACATGTATTGTCGATCATTATGTTTGTGATCGAAAGAAAAAATTTATCCTTAGGACAGGCCACGTTTGGATCACGAAAGTTAATGCAGATCTGGATCTTCCTATTCTTTTTGATGACAGACATGATGTTGGCTACCCAATCTGGATGTTGTTCTTCGCGGATGAAGCCACTAGCTATTAGTTTGTTGAATTCAGCTTCAATGGCGTTCATAATGTCCAACCGGAACCGCCGTTGCTGCTGCTTGAAAGATAAGATATTGAGCTTGTGGACGACGATTTGGAGGTCCAGTCCCGACATGTCTTTGTAGCTCCGGGAAAAGATATCAATGTATTCTTTAACGAGTATAGCAGGGATTCTCGATCCTCATCAGTCAGACTCTTGCTGATGAAGATTGGTTTAGGGGAGGATTTGTCGCACAGATTAACTTGTACGACTTCATCCTTGGTAAGAGGTTCTCGTTGTTCGAATTATATCTCTCATTGTGCATCTAGGCGTTGGACCCACTGTTCTACTTCAAAGAGTTTTGGTGGATTCTCGTCGTCTTTCTCAGGGTCTGCTGACACCATATTGGTAGACAATATTTGCTTAAGCATCACCCCGATACTGACATCGGAGTCCCAAAAGGAAGACTCTGAAGAGTGAGGGTGTAACTCATCATCTTTATCCAAGCCTTCGAGGGTTGTGGGAGGCATAACGTACCCTAAGCCATGCTTGGTCTTATGGTAGTATTCCTCAAACTTGCCTGTCGAAGCGGCGAGGTGCAAGGGTAGTCATCGACATTTGCCGTAATTCAGACCTCGGTTGCTTTTAAGATCATATTCCATCTTCTGGATGAGGTATTTGGCTTGACCACTGAACCGATAGAGTTATATTTTTTTGGCATCGAATTCTGGATCTAGTTCTTCTGGGATGAAGGATTAGGGACATTCTACTCCGCTAAAGATGATAAGTCGGTCTCCCCTCGTCCTAGCTAGAAATAGGAAGTAAGAGTTTTGGTTAGGGAGAATTCAGTTTACAGCATAGGTGGCAGTCATCTATGTCTGTAAGCGCAGGCCAAAACCGTGCTCCATGGAATACAGTGTGCTTATGTGTGCAACTTCAGAGTAGTTCAAAGATTGCCCTTTATTCACAAAATTAGGTATCTTTTCTTCAGGAATTACATCGTTAAGAGAAGGGACATTTGCAAGAGCAACTACATACTCCTCCAGCTCGTCCTTCCCGAGATCTACCCCCAGTATGAGCAACAAATTTGGAGGTTTTCGATGAAGCTTTAGTACCAGAGGCTCAGAAGTTATTGGAGGCAGCGGAGCATCCTTCGGAGGTTGACTCGGCCTGTGAAGGAGAACGTCCAGAGGTTCGGACATGGTAGATGGTGCCGGATCTTCCTTCGACGATCGATCCATCCTACAAAGGCAGACGACCAGAGATTCGGGTGCCTTCCTATATAGTTTTACGATGAGGGGAGAGATTGTGTCGAGAGCACATGCCTTTAGACGGACTCTCAAGGGATCTTCTGGTATTGTCCCAGCCTCTGACTTATCATCAGCATAATTGCCACCTTCATCTTGGTAGACCTGTTTGTAAAGGATCGAATTGGAGTAATAGGCTTCGATCCCTTTGAACGGATCGACATGAGCAAACTCCATTTTGACTGTGCCATGTGTCATGCCCCAGTTCCAAAATACGTAGGACTAGGAATACGTAATACGCCAGCCGTATATATACGAACTCCAATATATGGAAACCATATACACACGTACGCTGTACATGAATATCCAATCCATCAGTGGTAATATACTGTCACAACAAGTCACACGCAATCTATATCTCATCCACAACACAAATAATAAGTAGGAATAAAGAGCTGAATAATAACTAAATATCAAAGATGAGTATCAAATCTAATAGTCGGATGGAAACAAATCTACTACAAAATGACTATACTGAAACTACTAAAAGAGAGATGAGAATTAACTCTAATATAAGATAAAAGTCTCTAAAAGGGTAACAACAAGGATCTCTAAACAGTGGTAATAAAATCACAGATACTCCGAAGGTAAGACCTCCTCAGTCTGGTAAGTAGCGTCAGGTCCAGGTCCGTACTCCTACGGATACTCCTACTCGTCTATATCTGGAAAGAAACCAGGTCCTCAGAGGGACATAACAAGATACATAATAACATGCCAATAAGTACTGAAAAGTAAACATCTAATGGGGTCGCCTATCCGTCTAAGTGAATGCAGTTTGAGAACAACTTTCCCACACGTGGGCTATCTGGCAAAAAATAGGATTGACATGGTTCTTTTGGAGATCCAGGGACCTACAAAGTATGTCATCTTTTGAACGACAGAGACCGCCTGATAATATAATATATAGTGGTCATCACCACCCGTCTTTCCGACGGAGAATCCGGGCGCACAGAAAAAAGTCCAAAGGAGCCCAAACACTTTACTTATTGTTCTCCCCACCCCATGCTCTAGGCATGTCATATCCATGACATGATAAAACCTCTAAATAACTGCCAGGTCTACTAGCATACAAAGTTTCTATCGGCAGTTATCCCTATCCGTCGCACGACCTATACGTACCAGTGGCCAGCCGAATACACAAGTCCGTGTCCTACATGTGACTCATACTCGTGTAAGAATAGTGTCATGGCCAATGAAACATAAAATGCCTCATAATAATGGGGTGGTCTCATAAAGTAGGTCCAATGCATATACATAAATAAAAATAGAACACGACAACACCGTCGTTGCACCCAAGTTTTCTTGGACGCACAATTTATATAGAAGTTAAAATAAATGAACTAAATAGGCAGAAATAAAATATGCATGCATCATATGGAATGTAAATAATAGTACAATGGCAAGGTATACTTGCTTGGCAAAAAATCTGTATAGTGCAAGCGTCCAAATGTCAAGGACACGGGATCTGAAACTAAGGCCTCCGAACAAACGTCTCCAGATGCAGTGAAGACGGTGTTGAGTTTGGTGGAAGAATTGGGGTTAGGGTTTGGGAGAGTTTGGTAGTACATATAGAGATAAAAAGGCGGTTGTAGAAGCATGAAAAATACACCGGATGACTATACGCGGCATATTGGTGCAGAGCAGCGTAAGCAGAGGCCTTCAGAGCCATCAAAGCGTGCAACAGAGCCTTTTCTGCTAAAATGCAGCGTGAAATATGAAAGCTCGAAGGACCATCCGCGTGAGGCAGTACGTCCAAGCCGCTTCCGCGTAAATAGGGTGCTTCATCGCCTCCAGGGCGTAAAACTCATCCCCTTTCATACGCAGCATTGAGGTGTACAAGAGACGCTTCGTATTCTCCGAAGAGAACCTGTCAAATCCTGCAATGAACCTGTCAGAGCCTGCAATAAACCTGACGTCTGGACTTCTGACAAAGGGATACGGCTCGACTACCCAGACGACGGCTATAATGATGGCACAGCACTGCGACCCAGGCTGTCAAATACCGCCATCCCCTTTGCGTAAACTGCTTTTACAAGCACGAAGGGATACGCTGCCTTATTTCACACAGGCAAAATACGAGCTGTTTACGTTCTGCAGTAGACAAACCGCCTGCCACGCTAAAAGCTGTACTCCGTACGGGGTTCGAGGCACGTCTCTTCGTCTAATGCACAGAGCGGTGACAGTTTCTCAAGGCACGTCTCTGCGACTGATACGCAGAAAGGGGTTACAGACCTTCAAAAATACGCCTCCACATTTAATGCACAGGATGGTGGCAAATCTCGGCATTTAATACAAGAGATTTGATTATATCTTCAAAAGCCGTAATTTCGGCTAAGACGTCCACATCAGCACTGTGGCACGGTACACAGCGGCTTCTATGCCCATCCAGCGTTTGTGCTCATTCGGCTTATACACCTGTTCGGCCTCTACGACCACTCGGCTTCTATGCCTGTTCGGCTTCTACGCCCATTCGACTTCTACGCCTGTTCGGCCTCTATGACCACTCGGCTTCTACGCCTGTTCGTCCTCTACGACCACTCGGCTTCTACGCCTGTTCGGCTTCTACGCCTGTTCGGCTTCTATGCCGGTTTGATAACTATTTGGCTTCTATGCCATGGTGACAGACATTTGGCTTCTATGCCAACCTCTTCTACGCAATGGATACCTACCTACGTGGCTTCTACGTCGTGATCTTCGTAGCGATTATACGCGTTTTGTCCCTTAGTTGGACCCGCGTCACACGCTCATTCAAAGGATCATCTATACGCAGGCATTGGTTACTTTAACCGTTGTGTAAAAGGGTGCTGTACTTTCCACTCCTCAGTTTTTACACCGACGGAGTGGTCACTGTCACTAAAACTCTATAAATAGAGACCTCTATCAATGAGGAACCAGGTCGAAAAATTGGTCAAGAATACCAATATCATATCAAAGGTCGACAAATTATAAGGTCGAAAATTTGGTCAAGAAACCAATATCAGACCCAGGGTCGAACTTCCAAGAAAGATCGAACCAGAGTTCAAGGGAGAGAAGGAGAGAGAGAGAGAGAGAGAGAGAGAAGAATCCGGAGCTCAGACAAAGAGTAGGGATCGACGATTTTGGCATCGTGCATTCACCCTCTTCTGCAACCTTCGAAGCTGCTTCCTGTCTTCTACGGCACTTCTTCAAGATCGTGTGGTCCAAGGGCTAAAGTGATCGACTGCAGATCAGACACCTATAGCAATATCTACCCAGATTAAATAAATTATACTCCCATATCCTCGTATAGGATCAAATTGTACAAGTTTTTTTGTAAACAAAAGAAGGCGGGTTCCGTGTAAACCCCATATTGAATACATTTTCATTCTTTCGTTTAATACCACAAACAAGATGGCGACTCTGCTGGGGACATCTTTCTCTTCTGATGAGGAAGCAATTGCTCAACACGATGCGGTATCCGTGGGATCCGTGAAGAAGACACTGGTCGTCCAATTCGACCAGTCTGCCTACGAAGACATGCTTCGAACCGGGGGCAACTCTCACTCTCTCTCCGTCCAAGACAACAGGAAGCTGCGCAAGGTCTGGATGCCCAAGACATCCTCTACCATTCATGTGGACTCTCCGATCTCTCCGACCAATGAGGTTGTAGCATTGCTCCCTCCGTGCCCTGCACGTAAAATTTAGTCTCCCGCTACGCGCGGTACAGACGAAACTTCGGGCAAAGCCTCAGCGCTGACCCAGAAGTATCCACTGCGCTCTACGCGTAGGAACCAGTCTCCCGCTACGCGCGGTACAGACGAAACTTCAGGCAAAGCCTCAGCGCTAACCCAGAAGTATCCACTGCGCTATACGCGTAGAAACCAGTCTTCCGTTACGCGCGGTACAGACCAAACTTCTGATGATGCCTCAGCGCCAAGTCAGAAGTACAAATCACGCTCCATGCGCAAGACGACCTCTGACCTCTACGGGGAACCAGATGAGCGCCGTGATTTCCGCAAGGAAAAGCAAGCAGTAGGGTACTCAACTCCTCGGCCGTTGCGCCAGCGAAGAAGCAATCTGCCTACCCTCCAGACTACCCAGAAAGCCGACGGTCGACTGGGGACCTCTTCAGCTTTACGCCAGTCTGACCAAATCTCCAAATTACGCCAGACAAAGTCCCACGACGTAAAGCAAGCTCAGGCTGCAAGAAGGCACCCTCCCCGGGGATTGTCCGCCATCCAGATGGCCAAACTGTCGTACACAGGTGGCGTAGGGAAAACCCTGGTGCCCAATCTCCGCATACCCACTGATGGGAACAGAAGGAACAAGCCGTCGTCTTCTTCCTCTACTCCTCCTGACTTGCGCGAATATCTAATCCAGAAGCGTAAGGAGAGGGGACCTTCCAACATGTCTATTACGCCCCCTAGAGAGCAATATTGTAATAGTCATAAAATTGTGATTGACTGCTGTTGTTCTAAAGCAAAACGGTCGGTTTTTGACCGATTGAGCTACTCTCAGTCTTTCCAGGAAGAAGAGCCCGCGCATGCATCCGTGAACATGGCTTCACACATACCTAGAGGAGGGTCGGGCTCAAGACGTCATCCCTCTGGGCCTCCGAGCCGAAGGAGATTCGAAGACCTCCTCAGAAACACTGAAGCTGGGGTGTTCCAAAATACCCGTGCAAGGTCACAACAACCAGCTTCGTACTCATCTGATTCCGACCCCGGGGGTCGCCAATCTCCCAGATCAGATGCTGAGAGTATAGAGTCGACTTCTGCAGCGACCTATACTAATCCTTCGATGACGCCCAGGGAAATGGGAGTCTACGCCGTTGAAGATGAACGCGAGGAAGCTTCGCCGTCAGGAAACGCGGAACAACGCATCACTGTGCTGGAGACATATCTGAAACAAATACAATCCATGATGGAGAACATGCACCAGATGATGCTAACTCAGCACACAGCTTCCATGGCTCAAACGTCGGTCCCGCCAATTCAGATACGTGTAGGGGTGGACTTACCACCATCCAACCCGAGCCAAGAACCTGCTCTAGATCAGGAGTCAGCAGTTCCTCCGCTTCCTCACTCGGAAAATGTATTACCTCCCGTTGGAGTCACAATACAACCAACTCCGCGCTACACTGTAGTCCCGCTTCCAACTGAAAATCCGATGCAGGCAGTACGGGAGTTGAAATCCCAGTTCGACGCCTTGAAGCACAAAGATCAGCTCAATAAACTGGGAATTAACCAGCCTTACCCGACTATCTGGGAAGAAGTCCCTTTTCCTCCGAGGTACAAACCTCAGACTATGACTCTCTTCGAGGGAAAAACATCACCAAGTCAGTACATGAACTATTTCAGTATGATGACGGTGTTGCTACAAGGGAACGACGCCCTCCTCACTCGGGTGTTCAAAGGCTGCCTCTCAGGAGTAGCCTATCAGTGGTACCGTAGCTTGGCGGACAACTGCATTACTTCCTTCGAAGACTTCAAAGCCTTATTCTTCACGCGATTCTACGAAGGCGGAATGGACATGTCTATGTCTTCTCTCATCAAAGTCAAGCAGAGGGAAAAGGAGGACGTTCGCACCTTCGTCGAACATTTTCGTCAGGCCACCTTACAGATGCTTCCAGGAGTTCCAGACTCTGCATTAGTAGACATTTACAGGAAGAACCTCCTTCCTGTGGTCTCGGTGTTTACAGGACCATATCAGTTCCATGAGTGGCCCTCGTTCATCATCTCGGCAGTGGCCGCCGAAGACAACATTCGCAAGGCGCGCGACAATGGCATTATGATCTCCGCCTCCGATAGAGGCAAGAGGTCATCTCCCAGCAGCGACCACCCTCGCAGCTCTAAGGGAAAAGAAACTCTGACGGTCAATACGTCCAGGCAAAAGACTGCGGCGACCACGCAGACGAGACCCGCGACTTCGAGACCCGTCGAAGTCTACTCTTTTGACGACGACGATATCCCAAGTATATTCGAGTGTCTCGTCAAGAGCGGCAAAATCACCCTTCCGGAGCTAAGGCGGCCCCAAGAAGTCGGCAGTACTGACGACCCCAAATACTGTATCTTTCACAGATACGTACACCACCCAACAAAGGCGTGTTACATACTGAAAAGGAAGATCCAGGGGTTAATCGATGCTAAGGCCATCACTCTGCACAACACCGAGAAGACGGTCACGGCCAACATGATCTCTCTGCGGTTTGGCAATCTGCCTTCCCAAGAAGTCATGAACGGTGTCACGCCCATTTCCTGGGCCACGATGGACATCGTCAATCTCCCTCCAGCTAGGGGTCAAAATTATGACCTGGTACCCCTAACCACCCGACAGGGCGAGATTATGTGGGTTCATCCAGATTTGGTGTCAGAGCTCGAGGAGGAGACTAAAGCTACTAAAGCTACGTCTAGAAAAAGCTCCAAATTCAAACCATGCCATATGGTCGCAACTTCTTCGCCATCAGGCGAAGACGAGGTATTTGCCGCAACCCGTTCAGGGAAAGCCTACCTCAACGACGACAAACAAGTCAGGAAGATATACCGGCGGATGCTTCAACTGCCAAACCCTCAGGACCAGGTCCCGTCGTACCAGATGCCAGCCCTTCAAAACCGACGCCGGCGGACAAAGGGAAGCAAAGAGAAGTGCGCTTTGATAAACCTGTGAAAAACACTCCAAACAAAGGTTTTGAGAAACCGTACAACTTCGACATCCTGGCCCAACTAGCTAATACACTAGCCAGGCTCTCCATCTTTGAGCTACTCAGGCTCTCCCAAGACACTCTTCTAGCCCTGAGTGAAGCGCTAATACAGGCGGAGGCATGCTTGACCCAGCATAAGTCCCCCGACGAAGAACCAGTGGCGTGTCCTCAATCCCACAGTGTGATGGAGGTGGTCCCAAATATCACCTTCACCCAAGACGACATGTTGTTAAAACATAACAAGCATGACAGGCCCCTCTATTACACCGGGTACGTCGGTTCCATGGAGGTCGATCGAATTCACATAGATCCGGGATCGTCGATCAGCATCATCCCTCACAGTCTGCTCGGACCATTGAGGATTCCTACCAGCGAACTGGCTTACACCTCCACTACGATCGTGGGTTTCAACGCCGGAAGAAGTAAGCCGTTGGGGAAGATTCGCCTAAGGATCCAGATTGGCAATCTCAGATCGGTGGCCACATGTTACGTGATCGATTCAGAGGTGTCCTACAACATTTTGCTGGGAAGACCGTGGATCCACGATCACAACATCGTTCCTTCAACTCTACATCAATGTCTTAAATACGTAGAGCCCCAAGGAATGGTACAAACGGAGGTTGTTGACCTAAACTCGTTTAAAGGAGTAGAATCCTACTATTCTAATGCCGTGTTGTACTCTCAAGACCACACGGAAGAAGTGTCGGGCGAGACGGAGAAGGAATCCCACCGGGAGCCAGGAGAACTCTCTGCCGTACTACCGCTGTCAATCAGAGTGAAAGGACGAACCACTCGTCCAAAAGCCATAGAGCCTATGGCTATTCACCTGAACAAATCCAGCTCAGGAAAAGGAATCAATTCTCCAGTGGCCACTCTGAACCAGAAGCCTCCACCTTTGGTCATCAACCTTCGGCGCAACGGGCAGCCGACCGATATAAACGCAACCAGGAACGGAGTTCCAGATGATAATAAACATCCTCTTTTCCAGTACATTAATACTCAAATTCCAAAACAGGAATCCACTACCCATGGCGAGGTGCAACCCATAACACAAAAATTCTTGGAAGTTATGAACTCCTACCGTCCGTATGTTTGGGAAGTAGCGTCATCATCCAACGTCGTCATGACATATGGACCACATGAGGATTCTATCTTCATTGTCCCACCTACCTGCAGCAGCCAGCGTTCAATAGTCTTCGGCCGCATGCGCAATCAACCGGCTATCCAGGAAGATTCTTTCAATGACGATACTGGAAAAATGCAAGTTCACCAATACAGCCCGCAAGCGTTGAGGATCATGCAAAACATGGGCTACGACTTGGAGCGGAAGCCAGGCCTCAACTACGGAAGAGGCAGACGAACACCGCTGCGCGGCGACCCCTACTATCAACGAACTCATTTCGGGTTGGGATATGCCACCTCCTCTAAATCGGACGAGGATATCTTTTCCTTTTCTCAGGACGGCTAGTCGCCCTCCGACTCACCGGAAGCTCTCGAGCAAGCATTATCAGCAAATATGGTGGTGGCAGATCCCTTTGAAGCGGACGAACAGGATTCTGAGCCACTTGAGAATGACTTTTAGGCTCAACAAATGGATACGCAGTGGGAATTCTGCTTCGAGCAGAGAGAACCTCCCACTAAAGATGAAGTTATCCAGGTTGATGTTGGAGGTGAACTTTCGCCAAAACCGATATTCATCAGCAACAACCTTTCCCCAGCTGAACGGGAAGAAGTTATCCAGCTGATAAAAGAATATATCGACATTTTTGCGTGGAATTATGAGGACATATCGGGCCTTGACCCGAAGGTGGCTACCCATAAACTCAATATATTGGCCGACTCAAAGCCTATGAAGCAGCACCAACGCCGGTTCCGCCCGGACATGATGGACGCCATCGAAGCGGAAGTCAAGAAGTTGATAGCCTACGGTTTTATCCGGGAGGAACAACATTCCGACTGGGTCGCCAACGTTGTCCCAGTTATGAAGAAAAATAGGAAAATACGTATCTGCATCGATTACCGAGATCTGAATGCAGCCTGCCCCAAGGATGAGTTCCCTCTCCCCATCACGGACATCATGATCGACAACACCTGCAGTTTTGAACGCATGTCTTTCATGGACGGATTCTCAGGATACAATCAGATCAAGATGCATCCTGAAGACGAAAAGCACACTGCCTTCCGGACCCCGTTGGGAGTATATTGCTATACGGTCATGCCCTTCGGATTGAGGAACGCCGGGGCTACATACCAACGGGCTATGAGTAGCATATTCCATGAACATTTACGCAAAACAGTAGAGTGTTACGTGGACGACATAGCCGTCAAGAGCCGCCTCAAAAATGATCACATTCAAGACTTGAAGACGGTATTCGAGTTAATGCGCCAACATCAACTCAAGATGAACCCTACGAAGTCCTTTCTGGGTGTATCTAGCGGCAAATTCCTGGGATTTTTCATTACCGCCAAAGGCATCCAAGTGGACCCTGACAAAGTTCAGGCCATCGTAGAAATACGACCGTCCCGTAATTTGAGGGAACTTTGGGGATTTCAAGGCCGTCTGGCCTATATCCGGAGATTCATATCCAACCTCTCGGGAAGATGTCAGCCCTTTTCGCATCTCATGAAGAAAGGTGTATCCTTCGTATGGGACGAAACCTGTCAGCAAGCATTCGGGGATATCAAACGCTACCTCACCAGTCCGCCGGTTCTAGTGCCTCCCATCATGGGAAGACCATTCTTGCTGTACGTCCGAGCGATGGATCATTCGCTAGGAGCTCTTCTCGCGCAGAAGAACGATGTGGGGCATGAACAGGCTATCTACTACCTCAGCAGGATGATGGTCGGAGCCGAACACCGGTACAACCCAGTGGAGAAAGAATGCTTGGCTCTGATGTTCGCTATCCAAAAGACGCGACACTATGTCACCGGCCAGACTATCCATATCATCTCCAGGATCAACCCTCTTCGAGTACTGATGAGCAAACCGAGTGTTCTTAATTTCCGACTCGCAACTTGGGCGATGCTGTTAACACCATCTGACATGGTATACGTCCCGCAGAAGTCTATCAAAGGCCAAGCGCTGGCCGACTTCCTAGCTGCTCATCCGATCCCGGAGACCTCCAAATTATACGAAGACATTCCCGACGAAGTTGCAGAATGTAATTTCGCAATGGAAAGTGACACATGGCAACTGTTCTTCGACGGCTCCTCCAGGACTGGTCCCCAGGGAAACGTGGTTTCAGGGGTAGGAATCGTCCTGGTCACTCCTGATAAACTCGTCATCTACCGGGCATATTCTCTTAACGAACCATGCTCCAACAATGTGGCGGAATACAACGCTCTGTTAATCGGGCTCCAAGTCGCTAAAGAGCTGGGGGTCGAGTCCCTGGAAGCTTTCGGTGATTCTCTGCTTATCGTCAATCAAGTCAGAGGAATATATGAAGTCCGAAATCCAGACCTCATCCACTATCACCAAGCAACGGTCGAGATAGCCATGACATTCAAAGGGTTCTTCCTAGAGCATGTGCCTCGATCTCAGAATCTGGAAGCTGATGCCCTAGCCAGTCTAGCTGCGGATTTAGCCACTCCTATAAGAAGGCAGGATTCGGTAATCCTTCTTAACAAAGATTTATTCTGCGTGAAAAACAACTTTCACATAGAATGCAGCTATGCTGTGAACGCGGATCCCCCTAGAAGAGACTGGAGAAGTCCCTTCATAGATTTTGTCGCATACGGAATCTTGCCGGAGGACCCCAAAGAAGTAGTATCCGTCAAAAGACGATCATTACGCTTCTACTTCGATGCATCTTCATAATGCCTATATCGCCGGACCTACGACGGACTGCTATTAAGATGTCTCTCAGACAACAAAGCACAGCAGATTATCCGAGAAGCTCACGATAGCGTATGCGGAGCGCATCAGCCTGGTCCTAAGCTACATGATCGTATCAGGAGAATGGGCTATTACTAGCCCACTATGATCACAGACGCGATCAACTATGCAAGATAATGCAGAGCCTGTCAGGTTTATGCAGACTTCATATATCAACCATCTGAATATCTACATCCTACGGTTGCATCCTGGCCTTTCGAAGCATGGGGTATGGATATCATTGATCCTATTCACCCGTCTTCTTCCAGAGGTCACCGGTTCATACTGGCCATCACGGATTACTTCTCCAAATGGGCAGAGGCGATCCCTCTTGCTGAGGTAAAGGCGTCTGACGTAATCAGCTTCATCAAGCATCACGTCATTTATCGCTTTGGGATTTCCCGAAGGATAATCCATGACAATGGGCCTCAGTTCATCAGCCAAGCGTTTCATCGCTTTTGCGATAAAAATCGAATACATAATATTGCCTCTACGACATATTATCCAGCTGCTAATGGTTTGGCGGAAGCTTTCAACAAAACCATTATCAAACTCCTGAAGAAGTTCGTCTCTTCAAACAAAAGAGACTGGAACGAGAAGCTGGGCGAATGTCTCTGGGCATACCGCACAACGGTACGGACACCGACAGGTTGTACCCCCTTTTCACTGGTCTACGGGAGCGAAGCAGTTCTTCCCATTGAAATCCAGATCCCGTCGCTCAGGATAGCCGTGACTAATGAGCTGACTCGAGAAAAGAATGACCTGCTAAGGCTTCAAGAGCTGGAAGGATTAGACGAGAAATGCCTCCAAGCTCAACAGCGCATCGCGCTCTACCAAGCACGCATTTCCAGAGCTTTCAATCATAAAGTAAAGGAAAGAGTGTTCAAAGTCGGCGAGCTAGTCTTAGCCGTAAGAAGGCCGATGATTCTCACTCACAGGAGTAAAGGAAAATTTCAGCCCAAGTGGGAAGGCCCTTATGTGATCGAGATAACGTTCTCGAACGGCGCTTACAGGTTAGCCCAGCCTAATGGAGACCTGTTAATGGCTCATATCAACGGCAAATTCCTGAAAAGGTACTATAATTAACCTCCTCTACCCCAAAGTGGGATATAGCGAGAATCTCAATTCTGACAAAACTACTTCCAAAATGAAACTAGTTAGGTCATAATTCTATCATGTCAGTATGACCTCTGAATGGGTATGTCCTGCTAGAAGTTTATCGAGAGTTTATCACGTCCATACTACCTCTGATATCACTCTCACCCAAATCTGTCATTTACATTCCGAAATGATGGGTCCACAAAGTCAGAAAAGATTTGCTTTATTTATTCCCGAAAAGAGCAGAATTATATTGGGAAAGCTAAAAGAAGAAAGGGTACATCATTGTGGGGGAGCAGTCAGATCGCGAATCAGCTTCGCCAGTGCAGCTACCTTCTCGTCCCTGGAAACCAAGGCATCAGCGCGGGCCTGTTCCAGCCGTGCCTCGGGATTGTTCGTAAAGGACAGTTCGGCCCTTGCCCGAAGAGAGCCAGCTCGGGCAGCTTATGCACGCTCTAGCTCCCGTCGCGCAGTGCTCAGTCGACCAGTCGCTACGCCTAGACCTGCTAGCGACTGAGAAGCCCACTCCTCTGCCAGGGCCAGTTTCTCCTTTAACTTGCGAACCCTCGCTGCGTTCCCTTCATGCTCGGATTGGCACTTCGTCTCAAGAGCAAGAGCCTCCTCCACGACAGCTTTTCTTTTATCCATCTCCAGCTTATGTGCTTTGATGGAGTTGTCTAGGCTCTCCAGCTGTTTGGTAAGCCGCGCAGTCATGGAGTCATATCTGGCCTGCACCTCAGCTTCAAAACTGCCCCGAGTCAGTTGTAAGTATTCGTTAATAGGTTGCTCCAACTCATTAACCATCGCCTCCAGGGCGTCAGCTACCCCGGAATCGCCGAACTCTCTGACAGCCCCAATCGAAAACTGGGAAGCCTTCTTCAGTCCCTCAAAATCCAGATTCTTCGCCAACACCATTGATATCAGCGTGTTCAAATTGGTGTAGAAGGTGCTGGTATACCGCTCGGTCAGCGCAACCAGATCTGGTTGGACGCCAGGAGTGGCCACGATATTGGCGAGTTCCCCTCCAGAAATGATTGCAGACGAGGTGGCCACAGCCGCCGCCTCGACAGGTGGTGCGACCGAAGAAGGTGCGGCAACGACGGTCGAAGTCATCAGCATACTCGCAAGAGACGAGGTCACGATGACGGGTTCGTCCTCCTCTTGAGGTAACAAAACTACTCCGGGCGAGCTGGCCCCCGAAGCCATTTCCTCCTCGAAGTCGAACGCCTTCGTATCATCGTCAGAAACCCGAGCAGAGCCAGAATGCGCTTCAACGCTATACTTCCCGTGGACGCCATCTCCTGAGAAGAGGACAAGAAAGTTTATATCAATATGATAGTAATCTTTCTAAAAGGAGACACAAAAATGACCTTTACCTATAGCCAATGGTATATATGCCGCGTCTGCAGCCGATGTAGCTATACCGCGCCTTAATGACGCAATACGGACTGTCATACCTGGAGAAGGAGGTGGGCCAACCGACATCGCCAGGAGCTCCACCAAGCCTTCACCGAGACGTGGTCGAGGTTCGTCAGCTGGAACCTCGCTGGTCATGCTCACGGACGCGGCAGGAGTTTCACCCGTTGCTGGTCCAGGGAAAGATTCTCCCATTTGCCTCGGCCACGCAGGCAATTTCATTCCACTACCGGAGGCCGTGGCAACAACGGCAGCCTCAAGCAGGAGTTCTCCGGCATCGCCAGCCGAAACTGAGGGTCCCGCTCCGCCAATCAAAGGGACATCCCCAACAGGAGAGGCAGCAGGTTCCTCTCTAGGAGCCTCAATTCCAGGAATCCGGAGAGGGCGATCAACCGTCTTCTTCTTCCTCTTGCGAGGGGAAGTCTGCTTCGAAGCAGGAGCCCTTCGCTTCCCAGAGACCGCCAAAGCCCCCGCAGGCGAAGGCACTTCGCACCTCGGCACCGACACCAGAGGCTCATCCGGAGTGACGGACTCCTCACCCTCGTCAGATAAAACCGAGGGGACTTTGATTCTTCCCCCAGGCTTGGAAGAAGGCACCCTGAAGCTTCCACGCGTGTCAAAATTGCGATGGAGGGTGTTGATCGCCACGTAGAACTGAGCGTACGAATGGAGGATCCGCAGCTCCGTGGAGAGGGTGGCCACCGTCACGATAAAGATTGCTCCCGTGCAGCCCATGATGAAGTACCGCCATCCCCTGGCTCCATCAATGAGTCCGCCCCTGGACCTGAAGCTGGTGATGGCGTTGCCCACGTGCAGCTGATCGTACCCAAACTGCCTGGCGAACCGACTGGGCAAGTAAGGCTCGAAGAAGCAATGATCTTCGCTTCTGTACAGCAAATGGGAGGGTCTGATACAGACCAACCAATTAAAAGCTTCCGAAGAAATATTGGTCTTTTCTCCGCCTAAATCCTCAAGCCTAATCCCCGACTGATTGCGATGTACAGAAGGGACAGTGCAGAGGAGCTTCCAGCAATGACCGAGGCTCAGCGCCAGCCGACAGTCCACGACTGTGTTCACGTTCCAGAGGGAGTCCTTGTAGTTCAGCAAGAAACTACCCCCCACGCTGCTACCAGGGCCGGGAGACATCACCCGGGGGTTGTGAAGAATTAGCTATCCCATTAAATACAGGTATGGTAACTCTACCCGGGGAAAGCTATCACGTCGAGCTTCATCGACGAGCAGTCCGTCAGTCATGGCTCTCAGTCCAGCCTGTATACGGCACACCATGGCAGGGAGCAAGCCCAGCCTTGCCCCGAACACCAGAAGGACGGCGGGCCACAGGATGTTCCGATGAATGCGGTCCGCAGACGCGGTGCCAGGCACCACTACTTGACGCAGCCATAGGGAGAGAAAGCCAGCCAGCTTGGCTTCCTCAGACAAAGGCCTACGGCAACGCCTCAAGTAACTATAGGCCTTAGTGCCTTCAGGGTACTTTCCTACCCCGTCATTGAGAAACTGATCTGGAGCTTTAGCCTCCTCCATAAGATCCTCGACGACCTGGGTACTGATCATGCCCAAGCAGTTCACGGGCTCATGCTTGTCCCCCGAAACCTTCATCGACTTGACGGCCCTGTCCCGGTGGAAGAAGAGGTAGGACATCCACTTAGTGGTGTGAGCCAAGTCAGAAGGCTCATTATAAAAAGCAGTGCACGCGAAGTAGTGGCACATCAGCTCCTGATTCACCTCCACAACCCAAGGGTCCGAGTCCTCCAACTCCCGGTTGGTGGGAACATACTCCTCATACGGAGTATCCCCTATCGACAGTCTCGAGATCGCTGCCATTTCGTGGAGGGCCAACCCCAACTCCCCCAGTGGAGTGGCGAAGGTCCCGGTGAGCGAAATGTATTGCTCCATCAGCGCCAGAAACAGGTTAGGGTTGGGAGGCAACCCAACACTTGTCACGCTCACGGCGGCATACAGCCCGATGACCTCCAGCTCTCTCCGGAAATGCTTCAAAGCCCAGTCAACTAGGCAGGACCATCGGAGATTTGCTGGGGTGATCCACCCATTGCACCGAGGATTCTCCTTGGGGTATACCCCCCCTCGCACCATGAAGTCATTGCAGAAAGTCGGCAATTGCACCGACTGAATCACTGAACTGTCTTCACTCGGGACACTGCCCGGGCACAGTCCCCTGAACAACGTCACGACGCCAGAAGGGCGGCTGACAAACGACCAATGGTCGGCTCCTTTCAGATGAAAGATCTTCTCCGGCTTCCCGTGAAGATCAGGAGTCAGCATCCACGGCATCCTCCTGCGATGTGTGGCATGGAAGAAAGCCGAGATGGGATAATCTCTCAGCATCGTGGGCAGATACAAGACCACGCTCTCGGCAGGAAAAACCCAGGGTTCTCTCTTGGGCTTCGTCTGGGACTGCTTGTCTATCATGTCCCCAAAGAGGAAGGCCGACTTGATGTACTGCTCCCCGTCTACGTACGTTAGGGGCTCCCCGTTGATCATACTCAGCAGCATTCACTCGCCCTGAGCCGATATCAAGATCCCCCTTCCTTCGGGATACTGGGGTCCGGAGATAGGAAATGTCACATGCGACAGATCCTCCAAATAGTTCGAGTGCAGCATCCCAGCAGCGGATCCCATCACCTCGGCCAGTGGAGACTCATGCAAGTTGACTGCAAAAATGCAAGGAAAACACGTCATTACGAACCTTGCAACATAAAGACCAAGAAATGACAGTCTGTGCTTTACGCCAAGACTGTATAAAATTTGGTCATTTTACGCCGGAAGTCACATCCTGAAGCATAATTGGCGGTATACGGTCCCTGCTTTATGCCAGACTGCCAAAATTCTAGTTATTACGCCGGAGGCGTAAAACTAAAATTTTATAGTATGCACCAAGTTTTCGGCAGCCAGAGCTTTTACGCTCATAACTGCGAAGACATGGAGTTTTTACGCTGACATATTAGAAATGTGGGCGTAAAAGATGAAAACGTCTCCGTGCGTCATCTTCCTCAAAGAGGCTATCAGCACAGAAGATGACCTAGCGCGGTCATGTTCAATGTGTGCGAAGGATTTTTCGTCGTTCCTTGTCATTCCCAAAGGCTATACCTCTAAGGCCGGGTGCGCTACTCGTCGGCGAGATGCTTCGCTCAGAAGGGAGTTTGCCTCGCCCGACCGAAGACTCTCTCGCCGGAGCAGAAGAACGAGAAGAAGAGCCTATACTCTTTCCCTTAATGGAGAGGGTTTGTTTCGGCGCCATTTCTGGAAACTCGGAATGCTCGAAGAAAGAACGAGGGGAAAAAAAAAACTCAAACAATCAAAGCTCTCTCTCGCAGAAGACGGATAAAAAGTTTTTCTCTCCAAAGCTTGGAATATATATAGAGTTCGGGTCGACTCCTCGAATCCTCATACGAGCTCCTCGAAACCCCAACCAAATCTCACAAATTAAATATTTGGTTATGATTGGGTACTACGTCAGCCCACTACTCTCGAAAGACGGACAGTCAGCAAATTCGAAGAGTTTTTCGTGCGAAAGCAGGTCAGCGGTTCCTATGCTAAAAGAGTTTTCTACGCTCGACAGCAACAGATCTACGTTTTTACGCTCGCAAGCTATAATTCTAGGATTTTACGCCCGGATGCCTTTGTGCTCGGTAGCTTTTATGCTCGAGAGGCCACAAACCTACGACTTTTACGCTCAACAGATACCAAATCGATGATCTCACGCTCGGTGGCGCTTAGTTTACGCTCGGAGGCAACGAATCCAAGACCTTACGCACGGAAGATTTCTTTTTTTTCACATGCTACAAATCTACAGTTCTACGCTAAGGAGCTTTCTATGCACGACAGCAACAGATCTACGGTTTTACGCTCGCAAGCTATCAGTCTATGGTTTTATGCCCGGATGCCTTTTTGCTCGGTAGCTTTTACGCTCGAGAGGCTACAAACCTACGACTTCATGCTCAGCAGCTCCGAATCTACGATCTCACGCTCGATGGCTTTCTACGCTCAATAGACTACGAACTCAGGATTTTCAGCTCATCTACACTACGGATCTCTGACTTCCCGCATATCTGAACAGCAAGGCGGTCGATTACAGGAGTTCACACAGAAGATACTCATTCTTGACCTTAATATATCCCAAGTACCCGAAGCATACAAAGTTCAAACATTGAGAAGTTACTCTTCTCGGGTCAAATGGAGGTTCATCCAGACTCCAGTCTGAATATCTCGTCTATCAAGGTGGCAACTCAGTTTGACAGCCATTTCTCGACCCTGTTCCAAGGGATTTTCGAGAAGTCATTCTTGAAGACGAAGTTTGAACAAAAATTTTGTTCATCAGAAGTTCAGAGCTCTACGCGGTTCCTCAGTCCTAGCAATGGGACAGTTCTAAGTGCTCAACAGCATTCTATGGACTATTCGCTATGCATAAAGGTCAGGACCTAGCACTCTTTCTAAACAGAGTCAGCGTAAAGAATCAGACGTATCGAAGCTACACATATTCAGACTTCACACCAACGTATGGCAAGACGATCATATGAAGAAGAAAGACGATTTTATTAAAAGATTAAAGTCATGATTACATATGAGAAAAATCCAATCTACAAGGGTTTTCTTTTCATTTTCATGATTACATCTGAGGGAAACTCCGTCTACAAAGGATTTCTCCATCGTCTGAAGATCACACCGAGAAGCCGCTCTGACAGGGTCTCGCGCTGGTGATGGTCTTCCTCTTCTTCCAAGAAGATGATCAGTGGCAGGAGGATACAAAACTGGGCAGATAACCCATCCTCCAACAGAAGGAAAGCAGGGCAATTCTGTTTTCCTACAGACCACCGCCACTCTAGCCGGTCTGTCTGCCTCTCGTCACCAGAGGTAACTGGAGAGGGCGCCACTTGTAAGCAGCGTGGTGAAATACGATTCTTCGTCTCTCCCGAAGAACCACCACATAAAGTTGCTGATTATCCCGAGCAAGGGAGGCTAAGATATCCTTCCATAATCCATCGTTGCAGTGGACACTTGCTCGAAGACGCCGTCTTTTTCGGCTCCTTACACGCTGGAAGAACATGATCTCCTTCTTCCTCAGGTCGACCCGGTGAACTCCGGCGATCATCTCTGCGTGGTGATGGGAATGTGGGGAGAACAGGCTAACTCCCCCAGCCTTTTTATAGGCGAAAGGGGTCACACCGGTCCCCAATAAATCTGCCATAAAGTCAGCATCGACCGTTTCAACGCTCCATTCAAAAATGTTTCGAGTCACGAGGAGCGGTTCATGCTTCATTCAAAGCGTTTCAAATTCCGAGGAATTTGAAAGCTTTGAAGGGGCTCTTGTAGAAGCATGAAAAATACGCCGGATGACTATACGCGGCATATTGGTGCAGAGCAGCGTAAGCAGAGACCTTCAGAGCCATCAAAGCGTGCAACAGAGCCTTTTCCGCTAAAACGCAGCATGAAATATAAAAGCTCGAAGGACCATCCGCGTGAGGCAGTACGTCCAAGCCGCTTCAGCGTAAACAGGGTGCTTCATCGCCTCCAGGGCGTAAAACTCATCCTCTTTCATACGCAGCATTAAGGTGTACAAGAGACGCTTCGTATTCTCTGAAGTGAACCTGTCAAATCCTGCAATGAACCTGTCAGAGCCTGCAATGAACCTGACGTCTGGACTTCTGACAAAGGGATACGGCTCGACTACCCAGACGACGGCTATAATGATGGCACAGCACTGCGACCCAGGCTGTCAAATACCGCCATCCCCTTTGCGTAAACTGCTTTTACAAGCACGAAGGGATACGCTGCCTTGTTTCACACAGGCAAAATACGAGCTTTTTACGTTCTGCAGTAGACAAACCGCCTGCCACGCCAAAAGCTGCACTCCGTACGGGGTTCGAGGCACGTCTCTTCGTCTAATGCACAGAGCGGTGACAGTTTCTCAAGGCACGTCTCTGCGACTGATGCGCAGAAAGGGGTTGCAGACCTTCAAAAATATGCCTCCACATTTAATGCACAGGATGGTGGCAAATCTCGGCATTTAATGCAAGAGATTTGATTATATCTTCAAAAGCCGTAATTCCGGCTAAGACATCCACATCAGCACTGTGGCACGGTACGCAGCGGCTTCTACGCCTGTTCGGCCTCTACGACCACTCGGCTTCTACGCCTGTTCGGCTTCTTCGCCCATTCGGCTTCTATGCCTGTTCGGCCTCTATGATCACTCGGCTTCTACGTCTGTTCGGCCTCTACAATCACTCGGCTTCTACATCTGTTCGGCTTCTACGCCTGTTCGGCTTCTATGCCGGTTTGATAACTATTTGGCTTCTATGCCATGGTGACAGACATTTGGCTTCTATGCCAACCTCTTCTACGCAATGGATACCTACCTACGTGGCTTCTACGCCGTGATCTTCGTAGCGATTATACGCGTTTTGTCCCTTAGTTGGACCCGTGTCACACGCTCATTCAAAGGATCATCTATACGTAGGCATTGGTTACTTTAACCGTTGTGTAAAAGGGTGTTATACTTTCCACTCCTCGGTTTTTACACCGACGGAGTGGTCACTGTCACTAAAACTCTATAAATAAAGACCTCTATCAATGAGGAACCAGGTCGAAAAATTGGTCAAGAATACCAATATCAGATCAAAGGTCGACAAATTGGAAGGTCAAAAATTTGGTCAAGAAACCAATATAAAACCCAGGGTCGAACTTCCAAGAAAGATCGAACCAGAGGTTAAGGGAGAGAAGGAGAGAGAGAGAGAGAGAGAGAGAGAGAGAGAGAAGAATCCGGAGCTCAGGCAAATAGTAGGGATCAACGATTTTGGCATCGTACATCCACCCTCTTCTGCAACCTTCGAAGCTGCTTCCTGTCTTCTACGGTACTTCTTCAACATCGTGTGGTCCAAGGGCTAAAGTGATCGACTGCAGATCAGACACCTATAGCAATATCTATCCAGATTAAATAAATTGTACTCCCATATCCTCGTATAGAATCAAATTGTACAAGTTTGTTTGTAAACAAAAGAAGGCGGGTTTCGTGTAAACCCTATATTGAATACATTTTTATTCTTTCGTTTAATACCACAAACAGTGGTGGGGGTTGATTCACACGCACGGAGGGGGTAATTTAGTGATTTCAAAAACCACTCCTGCTGCTGTTTCTTTCTTTCTTTAGTTTTGGTTTTCGGTTTAGGGTGTACTGCATGAGATATCTATAGAGATAAAGAGGTCGGTTCTGCGGGGGAAAGAGAAGTTGGTTTTTTGCTGCTGTTGTTGTTGATATTTTGCTTAATGGGTTGTGGGTTCAGGCAGGTAGGGTAGAGGCTAAGGGGTTTGGGTTAGATCCAATAGGAATTATATTTTTTCTTTTTTTTCTTTTCTAATTAATTATATATATATACATATAAAATTCTAAAAATTATATTTGTGCATACCATTAAGCTACCAACAGTCCAAAGGGTCTCCTACATGAAAAAAATTAGGAAAAAATTAGGAAAAAATTTATAATAGCTCCATAAATCCCCTAAATACACAAACACCTCAAATAAAAATTAAATAAAAATCTATTTCCTCTATTTAGCTCATAACTACTAAATAAATTAAATAATTAATTAATAATAAAAAAGTTAATACGGTTTTCAGAATTAGGGGTTTTATATTCTACCGAACTTATAAAAATTTCATCCTCGAAATTAAAACTAAGTCACGATAGAAAGTCAAGGATGGTAGAAGATATAAATTAACAAAATAAATTCATACCTTAGTCTGCGAATAGGTTCGAAAAATGTTTACGCATGTCGTCCTCGGGCTCCCAAGTAGATTCTCCTGGCACGCCATGCTTCCATGCCACGCGGACCAAGGGAATAGACTGGTTCCTCAATACTTTCTCTCGATGATCAAGGATTCCTACGGATTGCTCTTAATATGATAAGCTTGGCCCAATGGTGATCTTTGAATGGTCGAGAACATGACTGCTGTCTGCCACATATCGCCTGAGCTGCGACACACGGAATACGTCATGTACTCCCTCAAGTAAAGGTGGTAGCACAAGTCGATATGCCACTTCTCCCACTCTCTCTAGCACGTCAAATGGTCTAATATACCTTGGACTCAACTTGTCGCGCCCTCCAAATCGAATGGTGCCTCTGGTAGGTGATATCCTTAAGAAGACATGATTGCCCTCTTTAAACTCCAAGGGATAACGATAAAGGTCTCCCACTGCTTCTGCCTGTCTTGCGCTGCTCGCAAGTGTCCTTGCATCTTCTTAACTGTCTCAACGGTGTTGACCACTAACTCTAGTCGCAGAATCTGACGCTCTTCCACGTCACTCCAACACACAGGAGACCTAGACTTCCTTCCATACAATGCTTCAAACGGAGCCATCTGGATGCTCGCCTGATAGCTATTGTTGTAAGAAAACTCCACAAGATGTAGGTGGTCCTCCCATGATCCTCCAAAGTCTAACATATAAGCCCTCAACATATCCTCCAATATCTGAATAGTACGTTCTGACTGCCCATCTTTCTGCGAGTGATAAGATGTACTAAACTTCAGACGAGTTCCAAGACTCTCTTGTATGCTCCTCCAAAAGTGCGATGTAAAGCGTGAATCCCTGTCTGATACAATGCTGACTGGTATGCCGTGCAATCTCATGATCTGCCTCATATATAAGTCAGCCAAAGCTTCTGTAGATTGGCCAACTCTAAAAGGCAAGAAATGGGCTGACTTGGTGAGTCGGTCCACTATTATCCATACTGCATCTCTTCCCCTGAGACTCTTGGAAAAACCCATGACGACGTCCATATTAATGTGATCCCACTTCCACTCTGGAATCGGGAGTGGTTGCAATAACCTTGTTGTTCTCTGGTGCTTCGCCTTTACTTGCTAACATACCAAGCATTTAACTACAAAGCGAGCTATCTCTCTTTTCATTCCATGCCACCAAAAGTGCTGTCGTAAATTATGATATATCTTGGTGCCTCCAGGATGAATAGAATATAACAAACTATGAGCTTCTGTCATCAGCTCCTGTCGAATCTCTCCATTGGGAACATATAGACGATCACCATATCGTAATGTCCCGTCATCATGAATGCGTAGTCCTGTCTGCTCTCCGGCCTCTGTCCTTTCCTTTAATCTTTGGAATATGGCGTTTGTAGGCAAAGCTGTCTTGATCCTCTCTACTAGTGATGATTGTACTCGCAAGTTGGCTAATGTCCCATCTATTCCGGGTAGTACCACTTCAATGCCAAGACTTTGCAAGTCCTTCAATAATTCCCTCTGTGTCGTCAAGAAATAAGCTGCTGGCTTCCGACTTCCGGCTTAATGCATCTGCTACAATGTTAGCCTTACCTGGGTGATAATGTAGCTCTATCTCGAAATCTTTCATCAACTTGAGCCATCGATGTTGCCTTATATTTAACTCCTTCTGCGGAAGACATACTTGAGGCTTTTGTGGTCTATATAGATTTCCACTCGCTCCCCATATAAGTAATGTCTCCATAGCTTTAGAGCAAATACAACGGCTGCAAGTTCCAAGTCATAAGTTGGATAATTTTTCTCATGTACTCGTAACTGCCTAGATGCATATGCAATTACCTTGCCATGCTGCATTAATACGCATCCTAAGCCCTTCCCTAATGCGTCACTGTAGATCACATAGCCTCCTGATCCTGATGGAATAGTCAATACTGGTGTTGTAGTCAGTCGCTTCTTCAACTCCTCGAAAGCGGCTTGACACTCGTTGGTCCATATAAACTCTTAATCTTTGTCAGTCAACCGAGTCATAGGTGTTGCTATCCTTGAGAAGTTCTCCACGAACCATCGGTAATATCCCGCAAGTCCAAGAAAACTTCTCACCTCCGCTGCTGATTTAGGAATAGGCCATGTCTCGACTGCCGAGATCTTTTCTGGATCAACAGAACTACCATCTCCTGTAACAACATATCCAAGGAATGAGACTTTGTCCAAGAAGAATTCACATTTACTGAGCTTTGCATATAACTACTCTCTCCTCAAGGTCTCTAGAACAATCCGCAGGTGCTTCTCGTGCTTCTCGTGCTCCTCGTGGATCTTTGAATAGACAAGTATATCATCTATGAAGACGACCACGAACTGGTATAAATACTGATGGAAGACTCGATTTATTAAGTCCATAAAGATAGCTGGAGCATTGGTCAATCCAAATGGCATGACCAGAAACTCGTAGTGCCCATATCTTGTCCAGAATATAATCTTCGGGATGTTCTCCTTCCGTACCTTCACCTGGTGATATCCTGATTTCAAATTTATCTTTGAGAATATCTTGGCTCCACTAAGTTGATCAAATAGGTCATCAATGCATGGCAATGGATATTTATTCTTCACGGTCACTGTATTCAAGGCTCTATAGTCAATGCACATACGCACTGACCCATCCTTCTTTGGTACAAACAACACTGGTGCTCCCCAGGGTGATGCACTTGGTCGGATGAAACCTTTTTCTTCTAGTTCTTTCAACTGTGTCTTCAGTTCATCCATCTCCTTCTTTGCTAGTCTATAAATATGTGATGCTATGGGTGCTGCTCCTGGTGTCAATTCAATCAAAAACTCTATGTCTCTGTCTGGGGGTAGGCCTGGTAATTCTTCTAGAAAGACGTCTTAGAATTCTGAAATAATGGGATGATAGATAACATCATCCATTGTGAGCTACATACCATCAAAGATTTCTGTGGATCCTCGTGCAAACTCAAGTTCAGGCTGGCCTGGTACCTTAAAAAGAATGCTTCCTCCAAAATAATCGAAAAAGCGTGGTAATTGCTTAGCCAGTCCATTCCAAGCACAATATCAAAAGTTGGCATATGAAGGACTAAGAGTCGGGCGTTCATCTCTCTGCCACGTATCACTATGGGACACGATCTACAAATTCTACTAACAGGTATAACTCCTCCTCTGGTAAGAATTCTAACATAACTAGATAAAGGTGTGAAGGCAATGTTGTGTTTGGCAATAAAACTAGATGATATAAATGAGTGGGTGGCTCCCGTATCAAACAATGTCACAGTAGAAAAAGTAAAAGCAAGAGTAATACATGCTTTGACATCAATCTCCTGATCTATGTCATCTACTTCCAATACAAAAGCTTGTCCATTCCTCTGTGGTTGTCCCTGTCTGGCCCTCGCGAATTGATCCTCCTGTGCAGGTAGCGGTGGTCCTCGCTAAAATCCCCCTACTGCTGGAGGTCGAGGTGCTCCTGGTCTCATTATCTGCTGAGCTGGCTTCGGTGCTGGAAGCACTAGCCTATGTGCTGGCGGTGTAAGTGTCAATGCTTGTTGCATAGGACAGTCTTTCATCATATACTGTCTGGAACCACATCTCATGCATTGTCCTAAGCGAGTTCGACAGTCCCTCATAATATTTCTGTGTTTCCCACAATAATTGCAGTGGAGCTTCTCTGGGATCTGGTACGGTCCTACTCTGTGCTGGTACTGCTGTTGCTGAGCTAAAGGATGTCTGATAGGTCCTCTTTGTTGTGTTCTTGCTGGTCCTTGCTGTCTCCTTGCGGGTCCTTGTTGCGTCCTCAGCTGACCTCATTTTCCTCTGCTGATGGTTTCTTGCAATCTAGCTTCTGTCAGTAATTCAGCATAAGAGATCCGGGACTGTGAGTTAGTATAGTGTTGGAGCTCCTGAGTTAGTCCACGATAAAATCTCTTAGCCTTAGCCAAGTCATCTGGTATTAGGGCAGCGCCATATTTACTGAGGCAACTAAACTCGACATCATACTCGTCCACTGTTCTGTTCCCTTGCTCTAGGTGGAGAAACTGATCGTACAATACAACTCTAACGGTGTCCGGGAAGTACTTCCTTTCAAAGCACTCCAAGAATTGCTCTCAAGTCTGGTATATACCCAACTGGCGCTCCATGGATTCCCACCAGTGATGAGCATTACCATCTAGAAGTGTTCTTACACCTGTCATCCATAGGTCTGAAGGTAGCTGCGATGCCTCTAATAACTTTCGAGTGTGAGTGATCCAGTTGGTAGTTTCCTATGGGGTCTCAATGCCTTTGTACGGCCTCAGACCCATCTTTATAAAGTCCCTTACTGAACCAACTCTAGCTCGAGGTACTGGAGCTAGTGCTTAAGCTGGTACAGTAGCCTGTACAGCCATCCTCTTAAGTGCTGCCAGAAATTCTTGCCTCTGCTCGGCTGTCTGCTGCCTCTGTTCCTGCATTATCATCTGGAAGAATTGGAACAGTTGTGTCTGGCCAGCATGTGATATTGAAAAAGTTGGAAGGTTCCCATTAGGTAAAGCAGGAAGATCAGATAGAACTGGATTGTGAATTTGTCCATCTGGTCCCGGAAGTCTAGGAATTGTTGAGGTCCCTCCTTGAGTCTGACCATTGACTCCAGAAGTTATATCGCCATCGGTGATAGTACATCCATTCTGCATATCCATATCTCTGCAGGTGATGTACGCAACGATTAGAAGAAGTACATGAATCAAACATGATGTAAGTATTAAAGAGAGTGTAGAAGCATGAAATATGCTGGGGAATTACCCGTGTATTTTACAGTCAAAACCCCCAACATACATGAAGTCCCTCCCTGCGTAAAATAGGGCTTCAAGGTTGTTTGGCGTAAAGTAGGACTTCAGAGTCGTCTGCATAAAACAGAGATTCAAGAAAGTTTGACGTAAAGTAGAGCTTCAGAGTTGTCTGCGTAAAGCATAGATTCAAGGAAGTTTGGCATAAAATTAGAGCTTCAAAGTTGTCCGCGTAAAACAGAGATTCAAAGCTATCGGCGTAACATATGGCTTCAGAGCTATCTGCGTAAAAGGTTGCTATACTTCCTGCGTAAAAGGTTTTCTGCGTAAAGTCTGCGTAAAAGGTTTCCTACGTAACGTCTGCGTAAAATCTAAAATATGTTGTTTTTAATGCAGCGTAAAGTTGTACGAGGAACTCTTCATATTCCTCGGATGAATTTGTCAGACAAATCAGTGAACCTGACATCTGACAAGAGTACTGCACGATGATCGAGAGGACGGTAGTGATGATGATTTTGTATAGAGACACAGGTTTTCATTTAGTGACATATTTGATACAAGTCATTTTTATGCATTCAAAAGGAAGAAAATAGAGTCTTCTGAATATGCTGCCTATTCTATTTTGACAGAAATGAGTTTTTACGCTCAAGACAAGACAAAATCAGACGCCACATCAAAAAGCTGTTTCTTGTATAGAGCTCGAGGCATATTCCTGCATTTAATGCACGAGATTTTGTTCTATTTAAAATTAGTCATGACTGGGAAAGCTAAGACTGTGACAAATACGCTCACATCACCATCCTTGTATTTTACGCTAATCAGGCTATTTTATGCTGGTTATCTATTATTCATGAATTATCAAGTTTTACGCAGGGGCAGTTACCTACGTGGCTTGCATGCCATAATCTTCGAGAAACAGTTATACGCGTTACCTTATAAAGGAATACGTGTCATTCGCAGATTTAGAAGACTATTTGAACGTGGGTAGCAGTTGTCATAACCGCAGCGTAAAGGAGGCAATCTTCTTCATAGTTTGGCCTTTTACGCCAACAAGACAGTCATTTGACTTTTACGCCAATAAGACAGTCATTTGGCTTTTACGCCAACAAGACAGTCATTTGGTTGATCTCTATAAATAGAGACCCCTGGTCACAGCATAAAGGGTTTTTGGCGTAAAACTTTGTTTATGCAAACATAGGATAGTTGAAAGGAAGAATGAGGTTTTAGTCAAGCATGGATGAGATCATTATACTCTATTCCTATATGCAGGCTTGTTCGGTACAGTTATGTAACCGAGACAATATATTCTTGACTGTATGGGCCACCACCAAAAATATGTCACGCCCTAGTCCCAAAATACGTAGGACTAGAAGTACGTAACACGCCCAGCCGTATATATACGAACTATAATATATAGAAACCATATACACACGTACGCTGTACATGAATATTCAATCCACCAGTGGTAATATACTGTCACAAAAAGTCACACACAATCTATATCTCATCCACAGCACAAATAATAAGTAGGAATAAAGAGTTGAATAATATCTGAATATCAAAGATGAGTATCAAGTCTGATAGTCGGATGGAAATAAATTCACTACAAAATGACTATACTGAAGTAGCAACAAGGATCTCTAAACAGTGGTAATAAAATCACAGATACTCCGAGGGTAAGACCTTCTCCATCTGGTAAGTAGCGTCAGGTCCAGGTCCGTACTCCTGTAGATACTCCTGCTCGTCTATATCTGGAAAGGGACCAGGTCCTCAGAGGGATGTAACAAGATACATAATAACATGCCAATAAAGTACTGAAAAGTAAACATCCAATGGGTCACCTAACTGTCTAAGTGAGTACAGTTTGAGAATAACTTTCCACCAAGTGGGCTATCTGGCCATAAAGTGGGATTGGCATGATTCTTTCGGAGAATCAGGGGCCTACAAAGCATGTCATCTTTTGAACGGCAGAGGCCTCCAAGTAGTATAGGGGTCATCACGATCGCGTATCTCCGGTGGAGCGTACGGGTTACATCAAAAGGAAAGTGCAAAGGGGCCCAATTGTCTTACTTGTTTTTCTCCCCACCCCATGCTATAAGAATGCTACATCCATGACACGATAAAATCTCTAAATAACTGCCAGGTCTACTAGCATACAAAGTTTCTATTAGCAGTTATCCCTATCCATCGTATGACCTATACGTACCGGTGGCCAGCCGAATACGCAAGTCCGTGTTCTACATGTGACTCACAGTCGTGTAAGAATAGTATCATGGCCAATGAAACATAAAAAGCCTCATGATAATGGGGTGGTCTCATAAAGTAGGTCCAATGCAAATACATAAATAAAAACAGAATATGACGACATCGTCGTTGCACCCAAGTTTCCTTGGACGCACAATTTATATAACTGTTAAAATAAATGAACTAAATAGGCAGAAATAAAATATGCATACATCATATGGAATATAAATAATAGTACAATGGCAAGGTATACTTGCCGGGCAAGAAATATGTATAGTGCAAGCGTCCAAATGTCAAGGACACAGGATCTGGAACTAAGGCCTCCTAACAAACGTCTCCAGATGCGGTGAAGATGGTGTTGAGTTTGGTAGAATAATTAGGATTAGGGTTTGGGGTGTACTGGATGGGATATATATAGGAAGAGAGGTTGGTTCCGCGGGGGTTATTTTAGTGGTTTCACAAACCACTGTTGCTGCTGTTTCTTTCTTTCTTTGGTTTTGGTTTTCGGTTTAGGAGAGTTTGGTAGTATAATAGAGATAAAGAGGCGGTGGGGGTCGATTCACACGCGGGGAGGGGGAGAAAGAAAAGTTGGTTTTTGCTGCTGTTGATATTTTGCTTAGTGAGTTGTGGGTTCAGGCGGGTAGGGTAGAGGCTTAGAGGTTTGGGTTAGATCCAATAGAAATTATATTTGTGCATACCATTGAGCTAGCAACTGTCCAAAGAGTCTCCTACATGGTATAAATTAGGAAAAATTTATAATGGCTCTATAAATCCCCTAAATGCATAAACACCTCAAATAAAAATTAAATTAAATCTATTTCCTCTATTTAGCTCATAACTACTAAATAAATTAAATAATTAATTAATAAAAAAATTAATACGATTTTCAGAATTAGGGGTTTTACAAAGAGGTATCCCAAATTACATACCACGTATGATCATGAAGCTAGTGAATACAAAATGCTGCACTAACAAAGTATAATTATATATGATCAAATATATCATCCATGGTCTAATATATACATCTTGTTGACCGAAGTCAGAGAAGTGATCTCAAAATAAGGGGCTAACACTGTCTTTTGCTAAAATACCATAGAATGAAATAATACTACGAGGGGTGGAGGAAGGAAACCCACTCGCGAGCTTTTGTCGCAGTCCTACGAGTGCGAGCCATCTTGCTGAAAGTGCGGTGGATCATGGTTCTTCTCGGGATAACTGTTCATATAAAACCAGTAGAGTCAGAATCCCAAGCAACAAGCACCACAAAGGAGCTCAAGGTAATAAATCAAACATATCATAACATTAGCAGAAAAGAGACATATAAGAATGAATGAGGATCGAGACTTGTACGGTACCAATATACTTGTCTTAAAATAAAATACTTAAAGAACTGATAACAAGTGCTATAAGGAAAGAAATGCGACGAGCGGCAACAGAGCGTAGGAACTACTTTAGATCGGGACCACAACCCTTAAACCAAACAAGGACCGGGGTTGTAGACCTTCACTCGAGCAAAAATTAACACCCTAACCATGCGCCGAAAAAAAATAAAACTAAAAGAGCAAGATATAAAGAAAGTAACATCATTTATTGCACGACCAAACAGCTCTATGACTTGCTACAATTAACTAGCTAGGATTATCACAGGCCTTAATTACTTGCTACAACTTTCATGTTTTGAGTTTTACTAGATTCTATCTAGAAAATAACTTAAATAGGGGAAAAAAGGCATTTGGGTTACTATGTGCGTAGCGCACTACGCGCGGCATGAATTCAGTTAGCGGCGCACTGCTGCAGCAAGAAAATTTATACACGATGCAATGCTCTGCAAGGATTGATACGCGCGACTACTGATACGTTCAGCGAAGGTTTATGCGTACGATGTACTGCTGCGGCATGAAACTCCATGCGCGACGCACAACATGCAGAGAGAGATGGTTTAGTCATGGGTTCAATCAAATGAGCTGAACCAGGTGTCTATTCTACATGCAGATCTTAAACCGGGTCTATGGAAATACAATGGATATTCTACTGGTCTTGGGTAGCCTCTCTCAACAACAAGAACAAAAATAATAAATAAAATGACAGGAACCAATACTGAAAAATACAGTAAGAAAACATTATCAAAAAAAAATTAAATTCTAGAAATTCCAGAAATACCAAACCTGGAATCGGGTGTGACAACCGGTTATCTATGTTCCTCCTAAGCCGAATCAATTTTGTTACTACCGATATTTTTCAAAAAACTAAAATCTTATGCATAAGTTGTCTATTACCATGCATTCATATGCAACTTAGCTATTAGAATATAACATGCATGATAAAAAAAACTTAAAATAACTATAAACACATTCTTATTTGTATTTTCATATTATTCGAGCCATCACTCGTAATTTCATACTTCCCAAACCAAGACTCACTCCCAATTCCCATATTTCATACTCCATAGGTATTTTATTTGTATTATATATCTTTATATTTATTCTGTATCCAGTACCAATGCGGTATCATGTACTTGTATTGTTAATACCTGTATTCGATATTGGATCCAAGTATCTTTATTATTTATTTTCTGTGAGAATTCGAGCGCCATATGGACATATTGCCCATAAGTTAATCGACGTGTCTAAAATTAATTAAGTGACTTATGTAACTGATTTGGATTTATTCAATAATGGCAGGTTGCTACGAGAGCTCAACCACGCATTCCTGACGCTTATACCGAAGAAGGAGGGCGCAACTTCGCTTGCTAATTTTTGACCTATTGCGTATTGTAATTATTTATAAAAAATAATTACTCACCATGTATCGAAGAATGGAGAAGGTGATGCAGCGATTAGTCTTGAGGAACCAGGCTGCCTTTATCATAGGCAGCTCAATTATGGAGAATAGCCTATCAGCTCATGGGATGGTTTAGAAATTTAAAAAAGTAGGTGGAAAAAGGCGTGCATCAAACTGGACTTGAGAAAGGCTTACGATATGGTGAACATAGATTTTGTCGGCCAGATCATGTTGGCCATGGACTTTGATGGCGGCTGGGTTGACATGGTTCGAGAGTGTATTATGACTCCCATATTTTTTGTTCTCATCAAAGGACAACTGCATGGATTCATCAGGAGAAATTGTGGATTATGACAAAGGGATCCGTTATTCCCGTATTTGTTTACTCTGGTTATGGAGTATTTTACATGTTTGATGGAGCAAATAGTACACAGGAAGCAGATTAGGCCTTTGTATAAGATGGTGGAACCGAAGATTTCACACTTGATATATGCATATGATTTAATGGTATGTCTCCCACGATGAAGGGTCTCAATGCCACCTTATCAATCATGAAGATATTTGGGAAACTGACAAGGATGCATTTGAATAAAGATAAAAATCAGAGTTTATTTCATTGCTCTCTGTCCAAATAAAGAGGAGTGTGATGCTATTTTGGGGGTCAAAAAAATGAGAGTTGCCTGTTGAATATCTTGGGATCCCTCTTTCAATTAACTACGCCTAAGATGTAGATTGTCAAAATTTGGTGGAGTATGTTCAGCGTCGAGTTGAGGGTTAGTAATATATATATATATATATATATATATATATATATATATATATATATATATATATATATATATATATATATATATATATATATATATCAACTAATATGTTGGACTTTGACCCATTAAGTAATTATTACCAATGAGCTTTATGCCTCTAAAAATATTACAACTATGTTTATATAACATATTTCTAATGGGCCTCAATTAGGAAGATGGATAAATGATTAAATATCGGACTTTTGAAATGGGTTACATAATAATATTTGTGTTTTCTTGAATGGATAACATTAATAATTAATTAAAGGGTAGAATTAATCCATTGGACTTTATATATTAATAAGCAACTTTGGACTTTTAGCATATGTTAGAGAACCTAAATAGAAATTCTATAAGATGTGTAGAAAACTTGTGTCACGCCAAAGTCCCAAAATATGTAGGACTAAGCACGCAACCATGCCAGCAGTATGTATATATAGGCTACTCCAATATATGAAACCTAAGAATACATACTTAAGTTGTATATGAAGTCTAACTCACAAGTGGTATATAATTATCACAAGTTAAAGGTATAACTAAATCTCTATAGGCAATCTATATCTCATCCAAGATAGATAAGTTATCAACTAAATCAAATAGATAATGATGAATGTAAATACGAAAGATTCAAGTTTATCAAGAATTTAAAAGACGTCCGGTGAAGACAAATCCACTACTAGTAGACGAAAAAATTTACGAAAACAAGATGGTGCGGAAAGAAAATAAGACATCATAAAAAGGTTTGAAGCCTCAATGACACGAACTCGGGCGGATCGATCTCCACGTAATCGAAAGATGGTGCTACAATATCGGGTCCTGGTCCATAAACTTACGGATACTCCTAGTCTGCTAAATCTGGAGAAAGAGTCCAGGTCCTCAGAGGACTTAGCATGATATACAAAAATAATACGAGCCAACAAGTAATATCATGAATGGAAGGGAGAAAGAAAATACATGAAGATAATCTAAGATATTGACATGTCATAGAGAAACGTGGTACTAGATGTGGCTAACAATAATGAAATAATTCTATAGTGTGTAGCCAATGCAAGAGTCTCCCAATCTATAGAAAATCTCAATTGTAGTTCATTGCAAGGGACTCCCAATCGAGAATGGTCAATGTAGCCATTCCTAGTATCATTCTCCTCTCCTAAGGGGACACAAGGGTCAAGTCATACTCAAGTCAAGTCCAAGTACTAGTAATAGGGTCAAGTCGTGTGTACAAGAATACGAGAATCTAGACAAGTATGGTGAAGCTTGAAAGCAAGTACGTAAAAAGAAAATAGTGACAAGCAACATTTTTGGAATCAATAAAGAAGCATAATGAACCATGTACAAGAAAAATAGACATAAACAAGAACGAGCGAAAGTAAACATGCATAATATTGTACAAGAGTTGGCAATGTATCTTGCCTGTGGTCCAAAGCTGGTGTTGAGGGAAAGAACTCAGGAGAGACTGTAAACCTATCAATCAACAAAATTTTATGATTATTTTTCTAGTATTTTAATTCATGTTGTTTTGTATTATATTTTTTGCTTACTCTTTAATTACTTAGCTTTTAGATTACTTTTATGCTTAATATAATTTTGAATTAATTTACATATAATAGTCTTTTAAATATTGATGACTTAATCTAAATAACTATACCATAAACTAATTAATCTAAGTATATATACCCATATTTATCCTTTTGTTTATTTTGTAAAGAGGAGAAAAATGAGGTGGTTTTATGCAATATTTACAACTAGAAGTTAACACCAAAAAGGAGAGATCACAGAGCCGTCTGTATACTACATATTCTTCTTCGTTTGAAATTTAAATTAGGGGGAAGGACTCGTGTCTAATTTTGACACAACAAATTCTTCCTATGTACTAACGTGAATAGTAGTGGCCGATTCCTTTTGTTTGTTTGCTTTACTTCTATATACTACAAATAAAGAAAGTGTAACAAGGTAATCAATAAATGAAGAGTTCTAAAGTAATCAATTGCTAGCACTATAATATTACTCTTCAACCTGAACAGTATCAACATGTGCTCAAGCCATACTTCTTTGTGCGTTGATTATTAGGTTACCAGTTCACTCAGCGCCATATCTATTCGTGTAGCCATGCTTATTTTTGCTTCTACTATGTTCATCTTGTATTGTTTATTAGCCAAAAAAGAAAGGATTACCAGCGGTACTTCGTGCGGTCGAAGATGCAGGACACAAGACCGACTGCTGGTGTAGAGCAAGATCTGGTCGACTGCTGGTGGAGCAGCACGGTTTGGAAGGGGTTAGCAAAGGATAGAGGTCGAGAAGAACTACGAAGACGATGCCGCAAGAATCATATGGAAAGATATAGGAGGGCTTTGTTATTTATATCCGTATGAGGTTAGGGCTATCTGATATCAAATAGGATAAGGTTTATTTAAATAAGGTTTTGAATTAAAAAATATTTGTGCATATCCAATGTATATTTATATCTATCAAGTTCAAAGGTATGGATTGTATTGTGCATAAAAGTTTCGAACGTTACGTCGGTTTCCGTACGTTATAACTGAAAGTCAATAATATATATATATATATATATATATATCGCCGACTTCTAGACTAAGCATCTATCTGATTCGACTTCCTATTTCTATCTATTCAAATAATTATTTTAATTTCTATATCATTTATTAATTTATGTACTCGAGATAAGTTCTATTTATATTTATTTTACTTCTTGTTATTATCTAATAAATTTATTAATTAAATAAAAAAATTCTATTAATATAAAAATAAGTACAAATTATCAAATTAATCCTATATGAAAATCAGGGTCCTCATTAAGTCTTGTATTTATGGATATGTTTCGATTAGGCTCGCAGCTGCAATAAACTTTGGGACACGAGACAAGTGCACCTTACGTTATAAATGGTCAATACGTTATAAATGTTGTATTTTTTGTATAGTTAGGTATCATATTGGGACATGATCATGACATGAATATAGTGCTTGAATCTGATTCGTAGATATTGATATGGATTCGTATTTATATTAACCTAGATTCATAATGATATTAATCTTGTTTCGTGTTGGATACTGTAGAGAGAAAATAATTGATTGATTTACTTCCAGGAGATGGGGTACATATATAAAGGAGGAGGCGCCTCCTCCTTATTTTCTATCCGATGTCGGACTAAATAAGTCCCCCATAACTCAACACTCTCCCTCAAGATGGACGATAGATATCAATCATCCCCATCTTGTTACAAAAGGTATCGAACTTTCTAGGACCTAAACCTTTAGTTAAAAAATCAGTTAACTGCTCCGCGGATTTTGCACAGCTCAAAGTCAAAACTTTTCTATTCAGCTGCTCCTTGATGAAGAACCGACCAATCTCCACATATTTGGTGCAATTATGATGAACATGATTATTTACAATATCAATTGTTGATTTGTTGTCACACCAAAGTTGTAGGGAGTCTCCTCTAAATAAACGTATCTCATCCAACAAGCTCTTCACCCACATCATCTCGCACAGGCTAACTGTCATAGCCCTGTACTCGGCCTTAGTTGTAGACCTAGACATTATATCTTGCTTCTTAATGCGCCAAGATACAAGATTTGCCTCCAACAAAAATATGGTAACCCGTAGTGGACCTGCGATCGTCCACACAACCCACCCAATCGGCATCACAATAGCCTTCAACTCTCATATTTTCAGAACTTCTGAACCATAACCCCTTTCCTGGGCTTCCTTTAATATAACTGAGAATTCTGTGAACTGCCTCCATACGATGCTCTCTGGGATCATGCATATATCTACTCACCACACTCACGGTATAAGTAATATCAGGTCTCGTATGACATAGATATATGAGCCTGTAGAAGCATAAAAAATATGCATCCATGCGCCCGACGCCCATGTGTCCCAAAATAAAACTAAACAGATGTTGAACCGTATGGACACCATGCGGCCCAGGAAAGAGACACCCATGCGTCCAAAAGAGCGTCTTGACAAATGGCCGCAGGTCGACCTGACATGACGTCCTGACAACAAAGATGGCGTCAGACACAGGATCCTGACAAAAAGAATTTTCCTGACCGCCTCGAAGGACGAGAACACACTAAGAGACAGAAGTCCCAAGGATAGTGCAAAGCCACGTGGACAACACGACAAAAAGATCCCATGCGGCTCTGGCCTAAGCGTCCCAGACGATCCATGTGGTCCATGCGTCTCGGGCCCATGCGTCCAAGACTCCATGTGTTTCTACGTATCTGGCCCATGCGTCCCAGACTTTATGCGTCCCATGCAACTCTGGCCCATGCGTTTCAGACTCCATGCTGTCAATGCGTCTCTGAACCCGTGTGTTCTAGACTTCGTACGTCCCGTACATCTTTGGCCACATGTGTCCCAGATTCTACATCGACCAAGTTTTGCTGTTATAACTGAGTGGTTCTCTCCAACCAAATAGTGGCCATGTGTCCATTTGACCAAGTCGTGCCTACAAATATTGAGAACCGCCCAGATACTCATAAAATAATAAAATTCTAACAATGTCTACGTGACAGCGGAGCCCGGATTCCCGTGCCTAGCTGTAGCATCCTTCCGTTAAGAAGGGACAAGTGGCAAACCCCGCCATCCATCGGCCCAAAATCTATGCAGCCACAAATATGATTATAAATAGTAGGGTACCAGACCCGAACGAAATATTGGCTGGCTATTTGCAGATTTACACTCGAGCAAGAGAGAAGAGCTTCTGCATCGGATCGTCCACGGAGTAAAGAGAGTTGCTACACTCCTAACCCTCTATTATCACCCTCCAGAAAATAACTTTGTACTTAGATTGTCTTCTAGGACTTCTCTATACTTTTTCTTTGTTTGTTAATAAAATCCAGTTCTTTCAGTTCTCTTTTTTGATTTAAATGGCAAACACGATGACGACTGTGCTGGGGATGTCCATCTCCACTGTTGAGAAGTCGGTGGCACAATTCGATGCAGCAAAGCTCGGCTCGACACAAAAGATGCTGGTGGTCCGCTTCGACCAGCAAGCGTTCGAGGACATATTCTCCAAGGAAAGTGCTAATCCTTCGCCAAGGATAGCCAAGCCCAAGAAGACCCGCAGAAAGTGCATGGCCAAGGCCGCTGCACCCCATCCAACTACAGAACAGACTCTTCCAGCCTCTCACTCTGTTGCCAATGACAGTCGTCGGATGAACACCCAGAACGTCTACGTCTATGCCGTATCCCGGGCTGATGTTGAAACTGTTCAGCATATAGACTCTAGCAGAGGAAAATACTACGATACCAGACGTTCTGGTGATGAGATAACTTATATGCGGCCAAGAAGGAGGTCGCATAAGACTGTCCATATGGCATCAACTCACAACAGCAGACAGATGATCGCACGCAGCCTTGATAGCAACAGAACCTCAGTTTTCGATCGTATCTCATGCGGCGGAGATCCTATGCGACCTACTGAGAATGGTGAAAACCCAAATATGGACTTTTCATACTACGCGCCTGCGGTTGCTAAGTTGAAGAAGTCCAGGGCAGTGTGAGCCCATCAAGGTCAAGCAACTGCTCATACGAATAATCGCCAACAAGCATCGCTAACTATTATGCGAGCCTCTGAAGAAAAATTATACAGGACTGACCCATGCGTCCTGCCCACAGGGACCAATTGACAGGGTCAGTCTCAAAAGTCTTTCACTAGTACCTCGAGGCAAGTTCGTGTACGAACCCTAGGCCATAGAGCAAATATACCACCCGTACATCCGTGTGCCCGGGATACCCGGGATCATAAAAAGGATGCAAAGGTAAAACCCCCTTCGCATGACGTGATTACTCATAAGCTTAAAGCTAGGGAAACAACTATGGCATGCGACATGCTCTCTCCAAGGCAATGTTGCACCAACATCATTATCAACTGTTGTTGCAATAATGTGACAGTACCCACAGACAGGCTGTCGGCCTTCTAGTGACTGCACCAGAAAATACCTACCCAGCAATAACCCGGAGATCAAGTACAAGTACCATAGGAGGAGCAGTTATCCTTTACCTTATCCTACTCAAATGGAAAGCTTCCCTCCACCAAGGAAAAAAAGAAGTCAAATACCTCCAGTCCGGTGGTCTCTACCACTGGATCGCGAAAGCGACTACTCGGACGGCTGACGATTGCACCTGCAGAAGGCGTCTTCCAAGGCACCCGCTCAAGTAAAAAGCTGTCATCCCCTGGGGGTAGTTCTTCCTCAGAACCTCTGGGGGTGGCCCAAGCTGGGGGTAGTGTCCCCCTGGACATACGCAATAACCCGATGTTCCAAGGTGACAACGATTTCCAAGGAACAGACTCCGAGATCCCGGAGGGTAGCTACTCCCACTAAAATGACACAATCTTCTACACTGGGAGTAGTATCCCCCTTCGAATCCGAGCAGGACATAACGTCTCCCGTCCTCCTTGAAGACTACTCACTACAAGGGTATGAGACAGGAAGCACGACATCCACTGCCCCGTCAATTTCTTCCCGCATGAGGACGGTGTACATGGCCGACGATGACCATGAGGCCACCAATGACCGACTGTACTTCGAGGTTCTCAAGGCCATGATGCACATAATAAATGCATCAATGCAAGCTCTGACCCAAATATTGCTAGAAATCAAGGCGAACATGGCCTCCCAGCCAACAAGGGCCTCTGGGCAAGCAAACTTGGACCCCATGACCAATGGGGATTTAAACACGAATGCTCCACCCATGGGTGGTGATCCTCTCCTTCCAAGCTCATCTGCACCTTCTGCAGGAGATGAAGCTAAGGAAGTAAGGAGGAAGGTCCGAGAACTTTGTGCTCGTTTAGATTCTATGAGCAATCGAAACTCACTCTGTGATCTCAGGGTATAATAACATACCCAATAGAATGGAGGGATGTACCATATCCTCCCCTCGCCGCTTTATGATCTATTTCGAGATTACAACGGGACACCTACCCCGCAGTGACACTATCCTTACCAGGCGCTTCGTCGGGTCATTGGCGGGGGTAGCTTTCGATTGGTTCTGCAGTCTCAAAGATAATTGTATATCATCATTCGATGACCTCAAGCGTTTGTTCCTTAAAAGATTCTATGAGGCAAAAAATGATATGACGATGTCTTCACTGATGTACGTCGCCCAGGGTGAGAAGGAACTGACTCAAAACTACATTGAGCGGTTCCAACAGGCCACGCTAAGGTTGCCTCGGTGTTATCCCGAGGCCACACTAATGGAGATGTGCCAAAAAAATATGCTTTCGGCAATCAGCCTCAGGATGGGCGAGAGCCAGTTTAAAGACTGGACAATATTTATTATAAGCATCGTCAACGCTGAGAAGAAGCTCAAGGACGCACGTCACTTGGGGATCCATATCCCTAATGCCGAGGAAAAAGGCAAGCATCCCAACAACAACAACTACAACAACAGTAATGGGGGCAATAGCAACCGCAATAGAAAGGGGAAACAGGCCATGGTTGCTACCTTGACCAAGAAGCCATAGAAAAAGTCGGCAGAGCCTCTAAAACTAAATGTCACGCCCCAGTCCCAAAATACGTAAGACTAGAAATATGTAACATACCAGCTACGCATTCGACCAGACTCTGGTCCAACTCGAATACGTATAAGCTGTATTATAATGGTCACTATCTAAATAAATAAATAAATATAAATATCTAGGCCTCAATCCATAATGAACAGAATACACAAGAATGAGCTACATGTGCTAAAGTCGGCTGCCCAGTAACACACAAACTCGAATAGACTCGAGAAAGAAATATGAGTCTATAAAACTAGGCTACATCAGCAGATGAATAAATATTATGAATAAATAACCATAACTCCGGTAGAAATGATATAAGTACCTGGTACCAATGCCTGCAAGACAAGCAACTTTATCAGCAACTCCAAAGGCTCCATAACCGTCTATGCTGCAAAAACTGGCAGGGGACCATGTCCTCAGAGGGACATATAAGGTACAAAAAATAACATGCTAAAAGTAAAATAGTATAATGCCACATACTCAAGGGCAAACTACTGTAACCATCTAAGTGATATGCATGTGAGAGCATTACTCGTACTCAGGCTGAAACTACTACAGGCTTTGTGTCGGGGAGCCCATAGCAGCAAGTAGTATCAAGACTCCAGTATATGTGCCAAAGATCTAAGACAGAGTCCAAGGCACCTCTAGTAGTATCGCGGAGTCGTGAAATGTCACATAGAGATTTGAATCCACGATCCTATTTTTAGCGTCGACACTCGAATCTTGTTTAGCGTCCAGTATATGTGCCCAAGCACCTCTAGTAGTATCAAGACTCCAGTATAATGTGCCCAAGCACCTCTAGTAGTATCAAGACTCCAGTATATTGTTTAGCGTCGACACTCGAATCTTGTTCGGATGCTAAACAACATCTCACGGTCCTAAGGTAAACACACACATCACACATATCAAATAACTATAATAACTAATAAGATAATAAAGGCAAAAAACTGTGATACATCATGACAAGGAACTGTGATACATCATGGCAAGGTACACTTGCCTGGGTTCTGAACTCCGTCAACTGCTCCAAAAAAAGTAAAATCTGCACGTACACCTCCGGATGCTGAAACAAATATCACAATTGTTCTCAGAATACTAGAAATAGCTAGGATTGACTACCTATAAGTCCAATTTGGACACAGGGACAAAATTGACAGTTTTGGGTCAAAGTGGGGTCCACATGTGGCCCACTTCGCACCGAAAAATGTGCCGAAGACAAAGTTTACCAAATTCGTCAAACTTAGTGTCTATGATTCCAGAACGACGATACGAACCCAATGGAACATCCATAACTGTATTCGGATGAGCCGATCACAAAATTGCCCGTTATGTGTAACCGTGGGGCCCACAAAATGATGTTTCGTCAACATTCTCATAATTGAACCAAACTTTGGTCACAGGACCAGCATAACGCTGCGAATACAATGACACAAGATTCATTGCGAAACGATAAGCACACACAAAGTTATGACGAGTGTTAGAATATGCCGATATAGTATTTTTTGACGGATATGCGTTGATTCCGGTGTGCACGCACATCCAAATAAAGTTCTATAAAAGCCCACACATCCATGTTTATGTTACGCGACTTTCGATCCAACTCGCACACGATAAAGTCACCTCGTTTGGTGGGACGTACCCCGTATCGCGAGATTTTAGGTATTTTTAATATAAGTTTTTGGTCATTTTCACTACTAGAAAAAGCGGGATTAGCGACGTATTTTAGCGACGTCAAAATAAACGTCGCTAATAATATATAAATTAGCGACTCCTTATAAAAACGTCGCTAGACGTCGCTAAATGGCGACATTTAGCGACATTTAGCGACGGTTAGCGACTTTTATTAAGATTTTAAAAGATAAGTCGCTATAAGTTCAATTAAGGTCGCTAAACGTCGCTAATATGTCTAATTTAGCGATGTTTAGCGACGTATATAGCGACGTTTATATTAAAAATATTTAGCAACGTGTTTAGCGACGTCCTTGACGTCGCTAAAATTTAATTTAGCGACGTTTTTATTGGACGTCGCTAAAATTTTGTTAATTAGGGCTCGGTTTCATTTTCCCCCATCTGTTGAAATTTCAAAAAGAAATAAAATCGCCCCCCCCCCTCCCGCTCCGTCGACCGGCTCTCCACCGCGACTACTCCGGTAAACCCTACTCTCTCTCTCTCTCTCTCTCTCTCTCTCTCTCTCTCTCACAGGACACATATGACTTTGACAAAAATACGACACACACACAGACACTGACACAGACACGGCACACACACACACACTGACACAGACACTGTTCAGGACGTAGGGTTAGGGTTAGGTTTTTTGACATGGGGTTAGGGTTAGGGTTAGGGTTAGGGTTAGGACCGACTGGCCCAAGTCGACGAGAGAGGTAACAGCAGCAGTGAGCATTGCTTACTAGCAGTGAGCAGGGGGAGACTTGAGGCACATCAGCCCAATGTGCAAAAGGCAACTTGGGGAGGCACTGCACAGCTGAACATAGTGTGCATTAAGGTTTAGGTGCATTGTAGTTGGTTGTTAGCTTCTGCAGGTGTTTGTGGTATTAAACGAAAGAATGAAAGTGTATTTCAATGACGGAGTTTATAAGAGACCCGCGCCCTTTGGTTTACAAATAAACTTGTACAATATAATCCTATACGAGGATGTGGGAGTACAATTTATTTAATCTGGGTATAAATTGCTATAGGTGTCTGATCTGCGGTCGATCACTTTAGCCCTTGGACTACACGATGTTGAAGAAGTGCCGTGGAAGACAGGATGCAGCTTCGGAGGTTGCAAAGGAGGATGGATGCGCGATGCTGAAGGTCGTCGCTCCCTATTCCTTGCCCGAGCTCTGGATTCTTCTCTCTCTCTCTCTCTCTATCTCTCCTCCTTGATCTTTAGTTCGATGACCTTGTCCGATCTTCGAGTTTTTAGTTTTTCGACCTCTCTCTCCCCATTGATAGGGGTCTCTATTTATAGAGTTTTGGTGACAGTGACCACTCCGTCGGTGTAACAACCGAGGAGTGGACAGTACAGCACCCCTTTATACAACAGTTTAAAATAATCAATGCCTGCGTGTAAATGACCTTTTGAGTGAGCATGTGACGCGTGTCCAACTAAGGGGACAAAACGCGTATATCTGCTACGAAGGTCACGGCGTAGAAGCCACGTAGGTAGGTATCCCTTGTGTAGCAGAGGTTGGCGTAAAAGCCAAGTGACTGTCACCTTGGCGTAGAAGCCAAAATAGGTATAGAAGCCGAACAGGCGTAGAAGCCGAATAAGCATAGAAGCCGAACAGGCATAGAAGCCGAATGGGCATAGAAGCCGAACAGGCATAGAAGCCGAATGGTCATAGAGACTGAGAGGGCGTTGGAAGCCGAGGGAGCACTGATCCTGAGCGGGCGTAGAAGCCACTGCGTACCGTGCCGAAGTGCTGATGTGGACGTCTTAGCCAGAATTACGGCTTTCGAAGATATAATCAAATCTTCTACAGAGATTTGCCATCATCTTGTGCATTAAATGCGAAGACGTGTTTGAAGGTCTGCAGCCCTTCTGTGCATCCGTCGCAGAGACGTGCCTTGAGGGAAACTGTCACTACTCTGTGTAATTAGACGTAGAGACGTGCCTCGAGCCCCGTATGAAGTGCAGCTTTTGACGTGGCAGCGGTTTGTCTTACTGCGGAGCGTAAAATAGCTCATGTTTGCCTGTGTAAAATAAGGCAGCGTATTCCCTTGTACGCGAAAGAGCAGTTTACGCTGGGAGGACTTTGGTAAACGACGGTTTGGTGATATTTTAACCAAATCCTCTGCATTAAATGCAGAGATCCGCCATCATACTGTGGGGTACGTCCCGAGGGGTCTGCCATCGTTTCCAGCCGTCGTCTGGGTAGCCGTGCAGCACTTTTTTGTCAGGAGTCAGAGGCCAGGTTCACCACGTGACTTGACAGGTTCATTTCGGGAAAGACGAAGCGTTCCTCGTACGCTTTAACGCTGCTTTGAGAGCCGCTGGATTTTACGCCATGGAGGCGATGAAGAACCCTGTTTTACGTTGGATGGCTCCGAAGGCCTCTGCTTACGCTGCTCTGTATCAAGATGCTGCGTAGATCGTTCCAGCGTATTTTTCATGCTTCTACAGCAGGAAGGTGTGAGGGGGTCCTAATACAGTATAAACACTACATCCTTGTGCAGCAACTTACTGAGCCAGTCAGCAACTAGTGCAAGGCAGGATGTGGATGTGTTTGAGATGGGGTTTGAACTCTTATGATTTGAAGGACATGAGGGCAAGTGTCAGATAATACACCAACATCTGAGAGAAGATTGGGTATTCATAGTGATACTATAGTGCATACATGAGTGTGTGGCTCGGGATAAGGGGTAATCAAATATTGAGGAAGAAGGTAAGCAGTAGCAGTGGGTGACTGATTTAATGAGGTGTATTAGTCAGGTGTTTGAGTGAATATATGTGTTGAAGAGAATAAGTAATAGGTGTGAAGGTTGAGCATTCATATAGGTGTATCCCAGATCTGGGAGTATAGATGGAGTGTTTATATGAGTATAGATGGAGTGTTTATATGAAGTATAGAATTTAGAGTACTTAATAGGTGTTGTTGGTACCAGGTGAGTTTTGATTACAGATTTCTTAAGAGTGTATGTGTGTATCAGTGTGCCAGTTTGGGGGGTTAGGTTTTTTATTAAAGGGAGTGCAGAAATCTGTCGGTAATTGTGAGTGAGTACAGCCACAATGCATGGGGTTATCCATTTCATAGAGCAATAGCCCGTGTACTTGGGAAACTTTTGATGCAAAAATTATTCAAGCACCAGGTGCCTTAGTGCAATGCCATGACTGAGCAGTAGCTCCCTGGAACCTACTGCAAGTTGCATATGTTAGGATTAGTGATGTGTTCAGCTAAGGGATGTATGCAACTGTGTACAGTGCACTAGAAGAAGTAGGCAGTGATTAGCTTTAGGTAGTATTATGCAAGTGTGTGAGTTGGAGAAGTGTGTCAGTGAGGGATAGTGTCAAGTTAAGTGGGTAGTATAGATATTAGAATATAAGCTAATGTAAAGTTATGATACAAGATATTGGTTGAGGTATGGGTATTTGTTAATCAAGTATCTCAAGAAACTTAGTTTATGAGCTTAGGATACTAAGGGTGTAACCAAGTAGGTATCTCCAGTACTTGGGTGTGTGTTAAGCTAGTACCAAGGTTGTGGATTAGTATCTTGGGGCAGTGGGTTAAGGTATAGTAGTAAAGTGGTATTAAGATATTATTTGGGTAATGTTATATATATATATATATATATATATATATATATATATATATATATATATATATATATATATATACTGTATTTCCCATAACGGACACTGACACGGACACAGACACGGCACACACACACACACACACTGACACAGACACTGATCAGGACCTAGGAGTGTGGTTGGGGGCAGCTGCAGTTCTATAGTATGACACACTATTTCTAGGATGTTGACTGCACACTTATAGTACAGTTCATAGTACTATGGGGTTGGGGGCAGCTGCAGTTTTGATAAATGAAAATATGTATTATATCAGTTATGATTTTTATAGTACGGTTAAGTTAGGAAGTTAGGTGATAAACTATTGTATGTAATGATTTATATGATACATACTGTCAATTTTGCAGAAGTTTCTAGAAATGGATATGAATTACTATCTGCGTTATCGTTCGTGGATGTACAACCGTCATCCTGATGACATGTGCGGTGTGCGGGATGAATTCATTGAGGGTGTACAGCAGTTCCTGCAGTTCGCCAAGGCGTTCCCTCAGTACATGGACGGTACCAAAATTAAGTGTCCGTGTGTGAGATGTCGCAACAGAAAATATCATCCAGAAGTGGAAGTTACATATCATTTATACTCGAAAGGCTTTACATCGAATTACTATCAGTGGACCGCGCATAGAGAACTTGTATCTCTAGCATCGGAGTCGGAGCCCTATGTGGAGCCGTATATGGATGTCCAAGACCACGATGCTTACGACGACGGGTTGGTGAACATGGTTTATGATGCGGCGGGGCCTAGTTTCAATCCTGACAATTATGATGTGGCGGGACCTAGTTTCAATCCGGACAATTATGATGCAGCTGAGGAGGCACCGAATGTCGATGCTGCAAAGTTTATGGAGTTGCTTGAGAATGCAAGGACTCCACTATATCCTGGTTGTGAGGATCATTCACCGTTGGAGGTGGTTACAAGATTATTGAGTATCAAGTCCGATTTTAATATGTCGCAAGAATGCTATAATCGACTGCTCGATTTGATTATAGAGATCTTGCCCGAGGGTGCAAAGTTGTCTAAAGACTTCTATCGATCTAAGAGGATGGTGAGATCGCTTTGGATGGGATACGAGAAAATTGATGCATGTCGCAACGGGTACATGTTGTACTACAAAGATGACAAGGATAAAGATGCGTGCAGATTCTGTGGTGCTGATCGCTACAAGGCCACTGTTAGAGGAAAGTCTGTCGGTGCAAGGAAGCCTACCGATTCGATGCACTACTTGCCTTTGACGCCGCGGTTGCAGCGGTTGTTTATGGTTAAGGAGACTGCAAAAAATATGAGTTGGCACAGGCAAAAATATATCGAAGGAGTATTGGATCATCCATCCGATGGAGAAGCATGGAAGCACTTTGATCGAGAGTATCCATATTTTGCCGAAGAAGCGCGTAATATCAGATTGGGGCTCTGCTCTGACGGGTTTACCCCATTCGGACTTTCGGGCTCCCAGTATTCGTGTTGGCCTGTGATCGTCACTCCGTACAATCTATCGCCTTGGATGTGCATGAAGACTCCGTATATGTTCCTAACCGTTATTATCCCGGGTCCGAACAATCCGAAGAGGAACATCGATGTGTATTTACAGCCTTTGATAGATGAGTTGAATCAGCTGTGGGAAGTAGGTGCCAACACGTACGATGTTTCTAGGAAGCAGAATTTTCAGATGAGGACAGCACTTATGTGGACCATCAACGACTTTTCGGCCTATGGAATGTTATCGGGATGGAGCACCCATGGTCGTCTCTCATGTCCGTATTGCATGGACCGTTCTCAGGCTTTCCGTTTGAAACACGGAGGCAAACCGTGCTTCTTCGATTGTCATCGACAATTTTTGCCGAAGGATCATCCGTATCGGAGGAATCGGAATACTTTTCGTACGGGAGTTGTGGAGAAGGCCAATCCACCGCCAAGGTGGCCCGGATGCACGATATGGGAAGAGGTAAAAGATTTACCAAGTGCTATCGAAGAGCCTGCTAAGGGGTACAAGTGTGACGGATTTGGTCGCACCCATAACTGGACGAAGAGGAGTATATTCTGGGATCTGCCATATTGGAGCACCAATCTGATCAGACATAACCTTGATGTCATACATATCGAGAAGAATGTGTTTGATAACATAATTAATACTGTAATGGATGTAAAAGGGAAGACGAAAGATAATTCGAAGGCCAGGTTGGACTTAGAAGACATATGTAGACGTCCTGCATTGCATTTGATAGAGGAGGGGAATGGAAAGTTAAAGCAACCTAAGTCAGTTTTCTCACTGGATAAAGAGGATAAAGGTAGACTTTGTAGGTGGATTCAGGGTCTAAAGTTTCCAGACGGGTACGTGTCGAACTTGAGAAGATGCGTCGACCTCAAGGAGAACAAACTAGTAGGTATGAAGAGCCACGATTGTCACGTATTCATGGAGAGGTTAATTTCGATTGTATTTCGGGAATTCTTACCGCAGGTCGTTTGGGACCCATTGACAGAGCTGAGCATATTCTTCAGAGATCTTTGTTGTACTAAGTTGCTCGTCGATCGTCTAGAAAAGCAAGAGAGGGACATTGCGGTAACACTATGTAAGCTCGAGAAGGTGTTTCCTCCAGGATTCTTCGACTCTATGGAGCATTTGCCAATTCATCTTTCCTATGAGGCACGCGTTGGTGGTCCTGTCGGTTATCGGTGGATGTACCCCTTCGAGCGTCATCTGAATCACCTAAAGAGAAAGGTGAAAAATAAGGCACGGGTTGAAGGATCTATTTGTGAAGCTTATGTTCTCGAGGAGATTACAAACTTTTGCTCGACGTATTTCAAACCGCATGTTGCTACTAATAGGACAAAATCTCCCAGAAACGACGACGTATATCAGGAATCTAATGATGCAATACTCAAAGTATTCAATGCATCCGGAAAGCCTTCGGGAAAAATGAAGAAGAGATATTTGAATGACGATGAGCTAAGGGCTGCTCAATTGTATATATTACTCAATTGCGACGAGGATGAAGTGGAGAAGCTAGAGGGGTAAGTAATTAATACGTCCACGTTTACATCATCTCAATGTAATAGTATAAGATACTATTATGCTACTAATCAGCAGTTGCTTCATTATTTTTCAGCACATATAATGATGAGTTGAGGTCGGTTAGACCCTACATAACAGACGAAGAAGTAGAACAAGATATGAGATGCCATTTTCCTTCTTGGTTGAGCGCATATGTAAGATACTTGGTAATTACTTTTTATTTCTGCACTTGCAAAATAAATAACTTACTATCGCTACTTTGGTATTTAGGTCGATCGTCTAATATCACCCGAGAATGAATCTATTAGGACTCTAGCCAAGGGACCAATTACTGCCGTAAAAATATGGCCAAGTTTCTGTGTGAATGGGTTCAGGTTCAAGTCAACAAATGCTCCTATCAGAGACAGCTTTCTGGATCTTGATTCCACGAAAAACAGTGGTTTGTGTATCAAATCTTCAAACTACAAAGACGTCAATCCGGGCAATGATTTTTTTGGCATCTTACGAGAGATTGTGGAGTTGACATATAATTTTGGCACAGAACCTGCTAATATCGTGCTATTCAGGTGTGAATGGTTCGATCCGATTCAAGATCAAGGTTGGAAAATTGACAAGCATGGCCTTGTGGATATAAACTACAAGCGTAGATATCAAGGCTACGAACCATTTGTCCTATCAAGTCAGGCTCAGCTCGTGTACTTCACAACTTATCCTAGACGGGGGACAGCGAGGTCGGATTGGTGGGCAATATGCAAGACTAAAGTTAGAAATACCTTTGACATTGACGAAATAGCTTATCAGGAGGACGATCTACCTCTTGTAACAAATATTGTAGATATGGACTCAACGGAAGTTACTCATTACACGAGTAATAATGTAGAAGATGTAGAATTATCCGAAGAGGACGACGAAGTAGATGAAAGTGAAGACGAGGAAGAGGAAGAGCAGGACGACGAAGGCGAACAAGATGAATTTTCTAAAGATGATTGAAATTAAAAAATATTGCATGTAGAATGTAACTATATTATGACTGTAGAATATAGATCAATGTTAGAAAATTGACAAAGTAGATGTACCTATTAACGAATATATGTATTATATTTTGACTGTATAATGCTTTGAGATATGTATTACATTTCGACTGTAGAATGTAGTATATATTTGTGTTTCTCTATATTCATCATATGTTGTTATCAGATATGACAGGACGACGCGGAGGATTCGACAGGTCCCGAGGTAGACCGAGTGCCACTCCGGTACTGCCTACTGTTGGTTCTGGATCATCGTCGCCCAGTACTCCAGTATATCGATCAGTCACATCTCCGACTGTTGGGACGAGTAGTTCCTGGCGTGATAGTACACCCTCGTCCAGCGTTCCTCCTGCTGACGGAACCATGGGGACAGATGAGCATGTCGAGGAGGTCGTGCCCACGTTGTCCCAGCATCAGCAAGATCCTCCATGTGCACCTCCGGAGGAGACGAGGACAGAGATTTTGGCCGACGGTACAAAGTAAGTCAATTAGATGGTTTAGTATATATTTGTGTTTCTCTTTATTCATCGTATATTGACCGGCTCAGTAATCTAAATTATTATCTCTCTATAGATATCGTCCATCGTTGGTTCAGAGACGCCTGGGCCAATTTCCGAGGAACAACTACGGTGGCCCTTGGATCAACTACTCCGAGGCTCCGGAGGAGAGGAAGGCGTTCTGGTTTGCGCACTTCCAGGTAAAGTATATTAAATAAATCCTCTAATTTATGCATATTATATAAATTATTCGTGCTGCTAACTTAATGAATTATTTATTGTAGCAAACGTATTTTTATCCTCCGTACCGGGCTGAGTTGATCGAGCGGCTCTTTCCTACCGTTGCCGCCAAGCTTATCCGAGATGCTCTAGATGACCAGAAGGCTCGTGATCGTGCTGGAAAACCGATCCAAGGTTGGATCACGCCTAAGCAGTGGACTGCGATGAGGGCTAGATTCGACGATCCGAGCTACAAGGAAAGGTCTAAGAAGGCCAAGGCGGCTAGGCAGAATGCTGCCAAGTGGTGTGGTGGCTCGATTCCGATGACGGAACATTTCCGTCGTTTGGTATGTTTTTTCTTTTAAAATATATTATTTTAATACAATTACCATAAAATGGTACTTGGAAAAAATATTTAAGTTTAGTAATAAATAATATATTTTTAACAGGTACAGAGGGGTGAGGATGCAAACATGGTGACCGTCTTCTTGGCCACCCATCGCAAGGACGGAAATCTCATTGATGAGAGGGCCTCACAGACCTACATAAGTATTACTTTACTTTGTGTTTATTTTAATATAACTTAGGCAATTATCGAGTTTCCAAACCTTTTCTAGGTCGAGTATCTTAGGCTGCGTGAGCGGGCGACTGCTAGTGCACCTACACCTGGAGAGGCTGGTACTTCGTCAAAGCCCGCTCCATCTCCGTCGACGGACGACCTGTGGGTGACCGCAGCTGGTGGTCTCCAGAGGGGTACGTACTACGGTACAGGCTCCTATGGCACCCTGGTTGCGACGCAGTCATCTAGGGCCTCCCAGACAGCTGCGCATTCCACACACCCCTCGCAGTCGCAGCCCTTGCAGTCGTCGGCCCGAGTCCAGGAGACCGTTAACAGTCAGATTGTGTCTCTCCGTGATGACTTGCTGCGAAGTATGGAGGAGCAGCCCCGGTCCCAGCCGCATGCGGACGATCCGATGCTCATCGCACGATTGGATATTCTCGACCGCAGCATGACGGAGCTATGGGACCTGACAAATGATATTAGAGCCTCCAATGACCGCAACATCATGGAGCTGCAGGTGTCACAGCTATCGATAGGCGAGAAGCTGACGAGGATGCAGGATTCAATGGGTGATAGCAGTACGAGGCTGTTATCTACCCTGGATTCTTACAACCAGCGACTCGCAGACTTGGAGCGAGCACGGCCTCCACCGACGTCACTGCCTTATCCATCGACATCGGTGTCGATTCCACGGGACGAGTATGAGGAGTTCTTATCCTTCAAGCGCGCCGGTGGTCAGCCTCCTGCAGATCCGCAGTAGTATAGTTATTTTTATTATTATTTATGATACGATTGTATATTATGAATTATTGATACTTCAACAATAGGCATGATGTATGATGCTTCTTGTGGTATTTAATTTTTTAGTTAATTTAATTGGATTGATACTTCAACAATGCTTCTTGTGGTCTTTAATTTAATTGGATTATATAATGGAGATGGAGGAGTCGAAGAAGGGTGGTTCTTGTGGTGTCAAGAAGAGGAGATGGAGGAGGAGGAGGACTAGAACTGCAGGGAATCACCAATCTGGATAATATTTTTTTTAAATTTTTTTAAAATTAGCGATGGTTTTAGCGACGTTTAGCGACGTTTAGCGACGTTAACTTAAGTCGCTAAATGCGTCGCTAATTAGCGATGCTGTAACACGTCGCTAAATACGTCGCTAATGATGTCGCTATACGTCGTCAAATGCTGACATGGCAGTATAGCCAGGTCATTAAAGACGTCGGTGTAACGTCGCTATAGACGTCGCTAATGACGTCGCTAATGACGTCGCCAACTGCTGACACGACAGTATTGCCAGGTCATTAAAGACGTCGGTGTAACGTCGCTATATAAGTCGCTAATTAGCGACGTTTAGCGACTTTACCGAACGTCGCTACTTAGTGACGCGACGTCGCTAAACGTCGCAAAAATTTGCGACACATTAAAGTCGCTAAAAACGTCGGTATAGCGACGTTTAGCGACGATTTTTTTTTTGTGACTTGATTTTTTCCGACAACTTTAGAACGTCGCTAATTACGTCGCTAAACTAATTTAGCGACATTTTTTGGTTATTTAGCGACGTTTTTAGACGTCGCTAATTTGACTAATTCTGGTAGTGTTTGGAACCAGAATAATTTAACCATTAAAGCAAACTAATTAAAACTAAAAGAACAGTACAAATCTTGGTTATATTGTGAAGAAGTTTCTTCAATTATATTTTGAAAATAATTAACAAGTTGGTAGAAAATTGGACATGAACAGGGGTACTTGGACTGAATTTCAGAACTGTTTTCGAACAGTTTTTCGGCCAACTTCCGGTCAGTTTTTTGATCAAACCCGGGTGCCTAAATTCGTTTGACTTGAAGGAAATCCTAGAGGGTTAGGTTGTGAACATAACAACGAAGACGGAACGCAAATCGGACGAGCGAAGAGGGCGAAGGCTGCATGCGAAGGGGGCAGCACGGCTGTGCGTGCTGCGCGCGGGGGCGGACGGCGCTGCTTCGGCGCGGCGGGGCTGCGGGCGGCCGCCGGGGTGAATGCGTGGGTGATGGTAGAGGTGGTGTGGGATTTGGGTTAGGGTTTTGGTTCTGTATATACTATATATAGAAGATGGTGGTTCCTCTGCACGGGTGGGAGTTTAGAGTTAGGATTTTATTTAATGGGTTTGGGTTTGGGTTAACGGGTAGGGTTATGATTAATAGGTTTAGGTTTAGATTTTAGGTTTCTCTCTCTCTCTCTCTCTCTCTCTCTCTCTCTATATATATATATATATATATATATATATATATATATATATATATGTATGTATGTATGGCCATTAAAAATAGTTTTAGACCTCAATAAATTCCAGAAAAAATATACAATACACTAATAATAGTTGTACACCCAAAAATATATTTTTTGCATTATATTAATAATTAATTAAATACACATAATTATAAATTCATGAATATTATATATTATAATTAGCTAAAAATAAATAAATTTTTTTCTTAATCATAATAATTTCAGAATACCAATATTAATAAATTTAAATTTTTAATTCTAAAAATTAGGGTGGTTACACTAAAGGAGACTTACTCTTTCGAAGATGTTGATGTCAAACCCATCTTCGACATGCTGATGTAGGAAGGAAAAATCTGGCTTTTTGTCGTCAGACGTCAGCTTAAGGCGGCATGAGGCTGCCAACCCAAAGTATTGTCACTTCCGCCGCTACGTCCATCACCCGACGTAGGAGTGCTATACCCTGAAGCGGTACATCAAACGTCTGATAGATACCAAGGCTCTTTTTCTGGACTTCGATGACGTGACAATCACAGCCAACATGGTGTCCCTCTAATTTGGCAACTTCTCATCGACGGAAGCCCAAGACGGAGTGGTCCCTGTCCCAAAGGTGACTATGGAGGAGGTCAACCTTCCACCAGCTCGAGACCAGAAGACCGGCTAATACCTCTTTCCATACCACGGGGGAGGTCATGTGGGTCTATCCCGACCTCGTGCCTGACTTTACGCAGCCAGCGATATCCTCTACTGCCAAGCCCAAAGAAAGGAAATCTAAGTCCTACTACACAGTTTTCTTCTCGTCTGAAGAGTTGGCAGCAAGTACAACAAGGTCAGGAGTAATATACCAACCGATGCATGGCGATACGCCCCCGATTGTCGTGCCTTCCACCACTGGTCCTGGGTTATCTCAGCCTCCACTGGTGGAAAAGTCTAAACAGAAGGAGACACACTTCGATAAACCGAGAATTAGGCTCTATAACTTTGATATCTTAGCACAATTAGCCAATACTCCGGCAAAATTGTCGCTATTTGAGCTCTTGCGGCTCTCTAAAGACAATTAGGCTCCCCTAAGTGAGGCACTACAGAATATCGATATCTACCTGGCGCAAGTCAAGCCACTAACCGAAGATCCTAATGCTTGTCCACATTGCAACAACGCCATGGATGTGATACCCAACATCACCTTTTCACAATAGGATATGTTGCTCAAGAACAATAGGCACGATCGGCCCCTATATTACACAGGATATATTGGCGATGTCAAGGTGGACCGAATGCATATTGACCCTGGATCGTCGATCAGCATCATCCCGAGAAGTCTGCTTCAGACCCTGGGGATCCTGATGCATCGTCTGGCGACCACCAATACCTCATCAGTTGCTTCAACAAAGAAAGGAGTTACCCTCTGGTCAAAATCTTCCTGAAATGCCAGATCGACGACCTAAAAACAGAAGTCACCTGTTACATTATAGACGTAGTCCTACAATGTCTTGTTGGGGTGTCCATGGATACATGAACATAGGATCGTGCCATCCACCCTTTACCATTGCCTAAAATATGTAGATGAACACAATTTTCTTAAAACGGAGTTCACTGATGTTGATCCATTTAAGGGTATCGAGATTTACTACTCTGACTCGATCATCTACAAGAAATTCCACCAAGATAAAGACGATAATGAGGCTGACGATGAATCCAAGGCAACAACAGCTCTAGAGAGCCTATGAGAATCTGCCTCAAGGCTCGCACTCCCGATGTGGTCGAACCCCGAATCGTCAAATCACGCAGGAAGGCACCTGAACCTCCGGTACCTTCAGCGTCGTCAGAACCAATGGTCATTCGCCTTTGTAGGGTGAATCGACTACCAAAAGAAGATTCCGCTCTATCTATGCCTCCTGAACCTATGATTGTTCGCCTTTACAGGCTGAGTCGACCACCAAATGAGGACCCGACTGCGACTGCAGCTTCCGGACCTTTGGTGTTAAAATTACACAAAAAATCACCAAAGCCTTCGCTTGTGCTGGGGGTAGCCTAGGAGAAGGATGAGCTGGAGGAGTATATATCCGCCAATGTCAACATCCCTTCTCCTGACGATATAATCCCGCCAGAAAAGATACCTTATTTTCTCAATAAAAGGATATCTTTGAACTACTCAGAACGTATGCATATAAGTACACTCTACTCCCTAGAGCACGATCTAGGCCTTCATCTGCACACACAAGTGACCACTACCTACACCATGCACCGGCTTCGCTCTAGTCAGGGTTCTTATTTCTCAGTCCCACCCAAGAAGAAGGGAGATAAGCTCATCATCTTCGGCAGAGTGGAATACCCCATATCCTTCATCCCAAAAGAAGAAGAACCAAAATTCAATGTGGGTAGATTGATACTCTACTGGTATAGCTCACAAGCCCTGCATCTTATCCAAAAGATGGGGTACAATCAGAAGGTCATCAAGGGATTAAACTACGGGAATAGCCGAAGGTCGCCTTTATGACTTTCCTCCCCTGCGGGCAAGCCCGAGGATTACTATCATAAGACTAAGCATGGCTTAGGATATGTAACGCCTCCTACTACCCCCGAGGGCTCAGATAAAGAAGATAAAGTGCACTCACACTCTTCAGAATATTCAGCCCGGGACTCCGATGTCAGCATCGGGGATGTGCTCAGACAAATACTGTCCTCCAACATGGTGTCTGTCGACCTTGCAGAAGACAACGATGATCCACCCGAGCTCTTTAAAATGGAACCTTGGGCGCAACACCTTAGTTCACAATGATATATGTGATTTGAGTAGCGTGAACCTCCTTTCGAGGATGAAGATGTATAAGTCGATGTAGGTGACGAAACCTCCCTAAAGCCTATCTTCGTCAGCAAAAGCCTATCCGACGAAGAACCGAAATCCCTATTACAACTCGTCAGGAAATATATCGATGTCTTTGCCTGTAGTTATGAAGATATGCCAAGACTGAATCGCCAAATCGTGGTCCACAAACTCAACATTCTGCCAAACGCCAAACCAGTCAAGCAACAACAACGATGGTTTTGGCCAGACGTAATGGATTCAATCGAAGCTGAAGTTAACAAGCTGATAGCTAGTGGCTTCATCCGCGAGGAACAACACCCCGACTGGGTAACCAATATCGTGCATATCGTAAAGAATAATGGGAAGATCCGAATCAGCATTGACTTTTGTGATTTAAATACGGTATATCCTGTAAAACCCCTAATCTTAAAAACTGTATTAATTATTTAATTGATTTATGGTATTTATTAGCTAATTAGAAGAAATAGAATTTATTAGATTTTTATTGCTAGGTTATTATGCAATAGAGGATTTATGGAGCAACGCGTAATTTTACCTTAATTTATTTCATGTAGGAGACCTTGTGGACAATTGATAGATTTATTGTATGTACTAATATAAATTTCTAGAATTTTATATATATATATATATATATATATATATATATATATATATATATATATATATATATATATATATATATATATTCATATATATATATATAAAGTTTATTAAAAGAAATGAAAATAGAAAAGAATAAGAAAAAGAATATAAAAAGAAAAAGAATAAGAAATAGAAAATAAAGGAAAAAGAAAAAGGAAAAAAAAATCTAAATAAATATATAACTATATTCTACCCGTTTCACCCATCCCGCACAGTGACCCGCTGGCCGAGCCCCAGACCCGCGCTGAGAGCCGAACCCCCATCTCCATCTATATATAAACGATTTATTCTTAAACCCTAAACCCTAACCCTAAATCTTTATCCATTCGACCCTGAGACCACCGCCGACCCCAGAGCCACCGCCGCCGCCGCCGGTACAGCCGCCCGCTGTAGCGACCACCACCGCGCATCCGCGTCAACCCCACGCCGCGACAACGAATACACAACAACTTACTCCTGTTCAGGCCTCGATTTTCGTGCCATCGCTCGACCAAACTTGACCCCGTCTTCATTGGTATATTCACGACCTATCCCTCTTCCAACTTTATGTATTAGTTTTCTTCGAACAGGACGTAACCCTAGGTAAAAACTGAGACCAAGTTGGAGAAAAACGATAACTTTTAATTCCAAAAAAACTGTTGTAACCATCAATGTTTACGGACTCGTATCTCCCACCATAGAGATCCAAACTTAGAAATTCCTTTTCTATGTGAATACCACCTAACCTAGATTATTTTTTGTCAATTAAAATATTTTAATTGATGATGTATGCAGAATTAAATTGGGTTAAAAATTATGAAAACCTGTTTTTGAAACTTCTAAAATTTGTGATACGGAGCGCGCCCCACCAAACGGGACCGCCCTGTCGCGTACCAATTGCACCGAAAGGCGCGTATGGTATTCCAGACCTGCGGGTTTTTGCAGAAACTGATTCGGACGCGTGTGCGCGTCAAAATCAAGTCGTTTCAGCAAAATATCCTCGTATCGCAACTTTTGCAAAACTCGCATCATTTAGTGTACGCTCTTCAGAATATGACAAAACTTACGCCATTGGACTCGTGGTATCGCACTAGTTTTGTGACCCAAGCTTCACGCAATTCTAAGACAGTTGACCAAGCTGCCTATTTGTAGGTCAAACGGTTGACTTTTTGGACAAATTTGTGTTTGGCTCACCGGAATCCAAAATTGGACGTACCGTTGAGTTCGTATTGACGTTTAGAATTAGTTTGACCTATAATTTATCTTATTTAGAGATCTTTACCCCTGGCACATTTTTCGATACAAAATGGGCCATATGTGGACCCCGCTTTGACCCAAAATTACCGTTTTGCCCCTGTATCCAAATTGGACGAAAGGGTAGTATTTTTTAGCTATCTCACTTATTCTGGAAATGTTGGTGATATTTATTTCAGCATCCAAAGACGTTCATTCTGAGGCCGTAGTTTCTGATCATGTGTGCTTGACTCCTGGACGTTACACTTTGCAACTCCCTTGCCAGGCAAGATACCTTGCCAAATTGCTTACAGTACTTCGCATGCTTATTATATTTCTGTATATTCATTGCATGTGTATTTTCTTTCAGTCATAAGTATATGCTATATATATATATATGTTGACACACACTTGACATATAGTATCATGGGAGGGGAGGACAATTAGTAGGCGTATGGGCTACAATCACTCTGGTAAACCGTAGTATCTAGCACGCACTACGGTAGTGTGTCGCGCTGGTCGCTACCCCCGCGGTATATCAATTTTTGGAGTCTCGCTGGTCGCTACCCCCACGGTATGTCAATTTCTGATGTCCCTGTCGTGTGTGTGAATTATGAGATTTAGATCGAGTAGCCTACCCTTGCCCATACGTCGAAAACTTGTCCTCATTATGCATTTTATATAGATTGTCTTGTATAGCATACTTATATATTATCTATCGATATTGCATGTTTAATGTATTCAATTGGCATGCTTCTATGTATCTTATTATGTCCCTCTGAGGACCTGGTCCCTTGCTAGGTATAGACGACCAGGAGTATCACAGGAGTACGGGCCAGGACCTGACGCATTACTTTCTGCCGAGGAGGTCTTACCTTATGAGCATCATTGATTATCTCTAGCGATGGATCTTCTTAGCTGATACACTTCTGCCATCACCTTATTTTATATTGGAGATTTACCCTCCTCTCTTATTTTAGTATTGATATAGTTATTGGTAGTGGATTTGTCTTCACCCGACTATTATTTTGGATTATTCAGACTCATTATTCTAGTTTAGTTTTTTTCTTTCTATGACTTGTTGTGTGGATGAGATTAGTATTTATGTGACTTATGACAATATATATACCACATGTGAGTTATTATTCATATTATAGCGTACGTGTGTATTATGGTATCCATATATTGGAGTTGCCATATATATACGGCTGGCATGCTCACGTGTTCCTAGTCCTATGTATTTTGGGACTGGGGCGTGACAAGTTTTTGTGGTGGCCCATGCAGGTCGAGAGCATATTGTCTCGGTTACGTCACTGTACCGAGCAAGCCTGCGCATAGGATTAGAATATATGATTGTAGCGCCCCGTTCTCCCGGTGCGGAGAGCGCGGCTAAGAAACACAAGACGGTATCGTTTGATCGGGATAGATTGAATTAAGAACTCGTCCTCGTTATGGATTTGTTTCTTCGGAATCGATTCCCATATTCAGTGGACCGTGCCCCCGGGATCGACTTAGCGGCAGAGTCAGGAGGGACCTCTCCGCTGCTATCTTTTATTGCCTCGGTTTTCGATGTCGCTTGTTGCTTTCGTGCTTTGAGTTGATTTTGGGATTTGCTTGTTTTTCTTGAACGGTTTTGATAGTTTTCATTATTTTTGTTTATTGAACTGTACTTCAATTCCGAGATTGGAAAAGTGGAAGAGGTATTGATCGAGCTGTTTGTAATGCAGGTGAACGAGCAGTAGGCGGCTTGCGAGCGGAGTCGTGAAGTGCCTCTTTCCTTCTCCCTTCCAACATCTAAGTGAGTGGCTACCAACCCGATTAGCTAGCCCTGCTTCCAAGCTTCACACCCTAAAATCTTGCATTCTTTTTTGCCCCGATCAAACGATACCAAGTAATAACTAAAAGATACCAAGATAAAAAGGGAATAGACTTTGGTTCATTATGCTTGTCAATAACTTCATGAACGGATACTTAATTGCATACTTGTTCGTTTGGGAATAAATCATGAATTATTGCTTGTCTTGTACATTGCTTGTATTGTACTCTTGTTGACTCAAAAGCATGAACTGTTAACTAAGTAAACATATTGTTCGATCACGGACAACTTGTGCACAAGGTCATTGGTTTCTGCGGACGGTCGCTGGGGCACTGGCACCGATCCGGTCCGGACGGAACTCTATTGTATAGTCCATTGTGCTGGACGGGGTGGCATGTAGCGCTCCTTGTACTTTCGCAGCATACCATTCCCGCCAGTGACTAGTGTCCATTGTGGCATCACGCCAGTGATCTCTTGTATATTTAAACCTGTTGCAAACTAACTTGTGTCTTCATGGCAGGGAAGGCATGGTAAGTATTGTGTAGGTAATTCAGACGGGCAGGTAAAATCTACCGAACGGTGGCAAGTTCATTTCAGTAAATTATATATGCTGCTTACTTGTAAATGAACTAAGGCAAGATAGAAACCCACAAAAATATGCATGCTTCATTAAAATAATGTGTTGATTGGTATAGTTCGGTTAGCTCGCCTTCACCAGTATGTTTTGAAATACTGACCCTCATTGAAACAGGTTCTCCGCACCAAGGCGAACCGAGCGAGGAGCCAAAGTCGTCTTCCCAATCCAGTCCAGCTGTTGACGCATCTTCATCGCGCCCCTTCGAAGCATTTTGAAGACAGGAGCTTGCAACTCTTCATACACAAATGCAGCTCCGTGGCAAAGCTGTCCTCCAGCCTGGAGGTCTATACATTTTGAAGTTTAGTAAAGGGATGTAATGTACAGGACTGCTATCTCATTTTGAGTCAACTTTTTTGTAAGCCCGTGCGGCATATTAGCTGACTCGTTCAAGAGTTTGTAGTAGATGTTCATTATCAATAAAGAAAACTTTTCCATGTTTCAAATCTGTGTTTCAATTTATATGTGTACTCTGAATATGTGCTTGCTATGCAAATCATTAAAGCCTTGTACGGACGCAACCCCAGGCCCGTACGGCGGTCACGATTCGGGGGACGCCTCAACGATTCTACGGAATCGGGTCGTGACAAGGATCTCATCCACTTAATTATCACCTCCCTTGATTTTGTTCCATATTCTTATTTGATTGCTTGCATTGTATCTTGCTTGATCCCTTCTCAACGTCAATCTTTCCTTCTTGCTTGATAGGGGTTAGGAAGGTGCCTTGTACTAGGTATATACACTCTAGTATTCAATAACACTATTAGTTAATTTTTTGTAAGTTTGGTAGTATACCTCATAACCTAGTATCACATAGTCCTTCTGACCAATTAATGAAATATAAATGAATAACACCAACTATAGGCTTGCATAAGAAGATAGTGTTTATCTAGACTATAGAACTTTAGTGTTTATCTAGACTGTAGAACTTAGAGGCCCATACACCCATTTGGTTGACTTTAGACTTAGACAAGAAATTAGTATGGCAACTGTAGAGGCACAACACAGATCTTCTTGGTGAACTTAAATTATTCTGTACCTTCCTCCATCATAATCAAGCGTACTTATATTTTTTTACTACCTCGACTTATGCTGCTATTATAGCCTAGTTTTGCAAGCTTATTCTTTTATTGAGCTTTTTTATGACATATGTATTATTTGGGGCCTACACTAATACAATGTCTAAATCATAATCAGTGTATTATGGTCTGATCAACCGTAGTACACTTGGTTCACTCTTCATATCACTACTTTATGTGGATTGAGATATAGTTGACTCAACTTGTTAGATGAATATACTTGTCCTCTAGACTGGTCAAAGCATATTATGCCAGGTACATAACTGTTCTGATGCGAACATGCGAATCAGAATTTACCAAAATAGATTTTAATCCACAACTGCCTTGGCCACTCCCTTTTGAATTCTTTAATCACTTTGAATCCCGTACTTGTATTATATCACCTCCTCCTTGAAATGATTAATAACTAAAGGGTTAGTAAATAATTAATAACTAAAGGATGAGTACATAATGATAACCCTTATTTATATGCAGTATAGCAATATCTTTATCCTCTTATTATTTTAAAAACCATGTATAACATCCCTTAGTTTAATAGGAATAAGTTGGATTATTGAATTAGTACTTACTTCTAATAGTTTTATAAGTTAGTCAAGACCTTAATTTTTGACCTAAAACTTAGACTAAGCCTAGGAAAGAGTTGAAGGCACTTATTACGAACTGACGACTATGACAAATTGCTTGCGAAGTAGCGACAGCTGCAGCTAGACCGTTGTAGTAGAGCAGTTGAAGTATTTGCAGACATACTGGTCAGGTGGCATGGCGATATTAGACTACGATACTTGATTGTTACAAAGAAAAATCATAGTTATGAGATTCCAGACAGGTGTCCCAAGATTCTCGACCCAATAAATAAATTCGTCTAACAACCTAGACCATAGCCTCAAGAGACTTTGACTACTAGTAGAATTCTTGTAAGTTGGGTAGTATAGACGAGTTAGAGGAAAATAGAATAGGATATGGACAATAAATGAGAAGTGTTAAGGTGACTGACCATGACTTTTAGGAAGCAATGCTAAGTAGCAATGAAGTGTAATAGCTATAGTGATTCATTATGAGTATGGGTAGTGTCAATTTCGAGGACAAAATTTTTATAAGTTAGGTAGAATATAAAATCCCTAATCTTAAAAACCGTATTAATTATTTAATTAATTTATAGTATTTATTATCTAATTAGAAGAAATAAAATTTATTTGATTTTTATTGCTAGGTGATTATGCAATAGAGGATTTATGGAGCAACGCGTAATTTTACCTTAATTTATTTCATGTAGGAGACCTTGTGGACGATTGATAGATTTATTGTATGTACTAATATAAATTTCTAGAATTATATATATATATATATATATATATATATATATATATATATATATATATATATATATATATATATATATATATATATATATAAAGTTTATTAAAAGAAATGAAAATAGAAAAGAATAAGAATAAGAAAAAGAATAGAATAAGAAAAAGAATAAGAAATAGAAAATAGAAAAGAAAGGCAAAAGAAAAAGGAAAAAAAATCTAAATAAGTATATAACTATACCTACCCGCTTCACCCGCCCCGCATAGTGACGCGCTGGCCGAGCCCCAGACCCGCACGCTGAGAGCCGAACTCCCCTCAACCTCTATATATAAATGATATATTCTTAAACCCTAAACCCTAACCCAAAATCTTTATCCACTCGACCCTGAGACCGTCGCCGACCCCAGAGCCACCGTCGCCACCACCGTCGCCGCCACCGGTGCAGCCGCCCGCCGCCGTGACCACCACCGCGCGTCCGCGTCAACCCCATGCCCCGACAACGAATATACAGCAACTTACTCATGTTCAAGCCTCGATTTCTCCGCCATCGCTCGACCAAACTCAACCATGTCTTCACCGGTATATTCACGACCTATCCCTCTTCCAACTTTGTGTATTAGTTTCCTTCGAACAGCGCGTAACCCTAGATGAAAACGGAGACCAACTTGGAGAAAAATGACAACTTTTAATTTCAGAAAAACTGTTGTAACCATCAATGTTTACGGACTCGTATCTCCCACCACAGAGATCCAAAATTAGAAATTCATTTTGCTATGTGAAGAACACCTAACCTAGATTATTTTCTGTCAATTACAATATTTTAATTGATGCTGTATGCAGAAGTAAATTGGGTTAAAAATCACGAAAACCTATTTTTAAAACTTCTAAAATTTGTGATACGGAGCGTTCTCCGCCAAACGGGACCGTCCCATCGCGTACCAATTGAGAAGGAGTGCCTTTCACTGGTATTTGCCATCCAGAAAACTCAATACTACATAACTGGACAGACCATCCTTGTAATCTCACGAGTCAACCCCCTCAGGGTCCTCATGACCAAACCTGGGGCACTCAATTCCCGCTTGGCTACCTGGGCAATAATATTATCTCCATATGATATGGTATTCGTCCAACAGAAGGCTGTCAAGGGTCAAGCATTGGCCGACTTTTTGGCAGTCCACCCGGGGTCAGAAACCTCAAAGCTCTATGAAGATGTTCTAGACGAAGTGGTAGACGCCAACGTCACTTTACAAGAAGCAGTTTGGCGAATGTTCTTTGACGGTGCTTCAAGAGCGAGGCCCAAACATAACATCATAGTTGGGGTCGGGATAGTGTTAATCTTCCCATACAGCCTTGTCATCAATCGCGTAAACTCTCTCACAGAGCCATGCTCCAATAATGTGGCAGAGTACAATACCCTAATCATCGGACTCCAGCTCGCCAAGCAAGTCGGAGTAGAGTACTTGGAGGCCTACGACGATTCTTAGCTAATCGTCAATCAAGTCTGGGGAGTATATAAATTCTAAAACAAAGACTTGATCCCCTACCACCAAGATGTGGTAGCAGCGGTGACTGGAGATGGCGATGGTCGTGGAGGTTCGTGGAGGTGTTGACGGTGAAGGCAATGGTAGCAGCGGTGACTGGAGATGGCGGTGGTCGTGGTGGTTCGTGGAGGTGTTAGCGGTGAAGGCGGTGGTAGCAGCAGTTACTGGTGATGGCGGTGGTCGTCGAGGCTTTCAGGGCTGGGTTCGAGACGATGGAGATGATGTAGTCGTCTGCGGATAGGGAGGTTGGCCGACGGAGGTATTGGTAGTGGTAGTCGCGGTGGCTCGGTCGGAGTAATAAGGAGCGGTTGGAAGAGATGGATCGGGGTAGTTCGTCGAGTGCAACTCCGGTGCGAGTGGAGGTGAAGGAGGTAGCGGATGTGGGCGGAGGGGTCTGCAGTGACTGAGATGGAGGATGGAGGTGAAGGAGAAGGAGAAGTGAAGAGGAAGAAGAAGAAAAAGAAAAAGAATAGGAGAAGTTCGGCTGAAGTGTGAAGAAGGAGAGAGAGAGAATGGGGGTTTTCCTATGCTTCTAGGGATTAGGGCATGCTCTTTGGAAAAGGTGTGAAGGAGTGATTATATATGAGAGTATGTGGTGAGGATGATGCTTCATTTTGAATGGAGGGCCAAGATTTGACATGGAGAAAGTGTTCTTACAAAAGTGGAGACAGTGAGGGGATTGGACCGGTCAAAGGGGGGGTTTCTTCATTGGTCTTAACCAATAGGGTGGTGACACATAGCACCATATTTGCAAATAAGCCCCTTAACTTTTGGGTATTTGCATATGAATGAAAAATAATGGAGATTTGGTGTGGAAAGTGGTATTTGGTGTTATGTAGGGTGAGGGGGTGTTGTGTGTTTTGCATGGGCTTAATGAATAGGGTATTGGGTTAAATTGGGATTAAGTTGGGATTAGTCAAAGTTGGTATCCCCAATTTAATTAAAATAAAGTGTCATGTACTCTTAAATTAAATGGGGGCACATGGGATCTCAATTAGGAGTGACACAAAGGTCATGAACGGTGTAGGCTTGGTGTCAATCTTGGGCCCTTTAATTGGTTCGTCTAAACGGGTTGAGTTTGTGTCCCAAAAGTGATGGCAACGACAAAGGTACGCGACATAGGATTAAAGAATTAATTTTGGGACCGAGAAGTTGTGCAATTAAATTAGAGCATAATGGATTGTGTTTGTGAGTGACGGAAAAGTCCAGTGCCTAGGTTGGCTTGTCAAGTCAAGAGTGCAATAATTTGTTAGAAATTTAGGGCTATTGTTGGGCTCCAAATATTATAGCAACGGTACGGTGCACCAAGGGTTTAAATAAAGAACCAGACAACTGCAACAAAATTTATAGACCTCAAACACCCTGATGCTAAACCAAAAGTTTTAACCCTGACTAGTCTACCTAAAAATAATAATTGAGGGGGTTTACAATGACACGCACCCAATGGGATACCAAAACCCCCCAATCCTCCACACTAATCATATATACCTCTCAATTACACATAATAACAACTAATATAACTAGTTACAATAGGAATCGAAGAGAATTAACACAAATCATCCAAAATGAGCCATGTATCATAGCGTATCCCAAAATACCAAGATACGGCCTACTCGTATCCATTTGTGGACACGTATCTAGTCCCACAATCCTGATCTAAGTCTATTTAGATCTAATTGGCCTCATAACACACACTTGATATGTCAATCTCATAGTCCTCCCTAATTGGACATAAATTACCACGTAACTTTCACAACACAAGTCATATGAACCTAATTCTTGATCCTATGGATAGTCCTAAGCCAATGGATGATTCCCAATGGTTAAATGCATGAATTAGAGTATAATTTAAAGGTAGGATTCATAATTTACTATTGGGAGATGAATTTCCAATGAAATATAAAATGGACACGATTCGGAACGATCCCCATGCCACAAGCTCCTCTTCCAAGTGCTTCTTGCAACTCCAAGCTCCAATGCTCTTCTAATTGATGGAAAGGAATAAAGGAATTTAGGGTGAATTTGGTGGAGGGATGAATAGAATTGGGGAAGAACTAATTTGGGGATCTAATGGAATGACAAAAGGAGAGGAGAGAGAGTGTTCCCCCTCCTTTATGTTGCCGGCCCTAGTAACCCTTTTTCCCAAGCAATTGTCAAGGTCCAATGTACCCCCACTTGTTGTCATGTAGGTGTTTGTAGGGAGGGGTAGTTTAGCAAGCTTCTTTTCTAATGAAGGTTTAATTAAATCATCTAATTAAGATAGAGGGATGAGTCTAATAGGCCTAGTCAAATGTTGGGCTCTATGTGTCATGACAATTTCAATTGGGTTCACTAGTGTCAAGTCTAAATAATGAGGCTAGTCCACTAACTAAATAAATAAATAGCACAGGCACAAATATAATTATTAACACAATATGAATAAATATTAATTTACTAAAAATAAATATATGCAAAAGAACAAAAATATCCTCATAAAGAAATGTGGGGGTGACAGTCCCATATTTTATTCCCACCCTATTACATGTTGTCCCTTTTTTTGTTTTATACTATCTGGGGCCTACATGTAATACGGTGGGGACATAATATTGGATAGAAATACTGGGTCAGCAGATATGGTCTGCAAAAAAATAGTTTAAACAAAAAATATATTAATAATTTTATGTCTAAAATAGAACTTGTATGTTATATGTACCATGAGACTCACTTTTTTTTTGAGATGTCCGACGATACGTACGAGACTTTGTACACAGTACTGCGTTGCATGTCATCTGGGCCCACTGCTACATACCTCCTCCGCGGTTTGATCCCAAGACCGTCCGTCTAGCCAGGAAGGTTATACCTCTTCTCACTTAACAGAACAATTGAGGTATTGTGGTTATTTTGTTAGATTGTCATACTAGAACTACTTAGTTCAATTCTTGGAAGATAATTTTTTTTAATGTTTTTTATTTAAGTTTCTTAATAGTTTTTATTTATTTATAGGGCCCTATTTGAGGAGTACGTCTCTGTCCCCATTAGTCCAGCCCTGTGCCAACCATGGTATGTACTAATGGAAAAATCATAATCATCAGACAAACATAGTCAATGTGATTCAACACCCTTCCGGTCCTTGTTGACCCACACCTTCCACCATATTTCAGGAATCCTCCAATCTCTCATCGCTGCTATAATTTCTGACAAATACCGATTATGTTCAAGAAACTGCAGGGAAGAAGAATCTCAATAAATGACCTGGGAAAGTTTCCAAATTGCATTCATTCTAATGGGACCAGATCTGTTGTTCCACAATTCTAATGAACATTATTGTTGACTTACATAGTGGGACAGAAGATATTCTAATGAACATTATTGTTGACTTAAAATTCGAGAGGGGTTTATTCTGTCCGGAACATCTTTATTCTCATAATGTGAAATGCGAAATTAGTTTAACACACTGATAGAAAGAAAGTTCACACAGCAGCTGAATCTGATGAATGATGAAAGCAATGCCTGCCTCTAGCTATATGAGCAGATGAAAGGAGCATCAACATAACAATTGCTGCAGTAGAGACCTGGACGCTGCTCTAGCCGTTGCTTAGCTATCGTCTCCCGAGCGCTCTCCACGAGCCCCCGGTTACTAATTTTCCCATGGTTCTTTGCGAGAATGACATGGATAGCATTGCTCAGAGCACCGTACGTTATGCTACCACTTTCAGTAGTGTGTCCATCAACGGATTTTTGGTCGGTCTGGCAACCGCTGATCAATATTCCGTTCTCTGGAGGACTAGGCCTTTGCTGGAAAAAATTCTTCACCAGGCTCCAAGCCATACTAATGAATCCACCGAAACATCCACCGAAACCACCACCGCCAATGTCACGGTCACGGTCGCTATGTTGGAGCTTGCTCATGAACTTCTTGATGCTGGGGCTAGCGTCGTCCCTAAACACGTCGAACAGTGTCGACCGTATGTTCCCCACGTCAATGTCTTCCTTGCCGGTCTTCTGCTTCAGGATCTCTATCAGATTGGAGAGGCGGAAGGAGCGCTTTTTTCTACGGGCATCTTCCGAGTGGCCACCACGATCACCATTTTCCTCCGGTGGTCCTGTTTCATGGTGCTTGCTGTGGATGTAGCTCTCGCCGATCTGCTCGTCCGAACTGTCTATCAGACCACCACTGTGACAACAATCCGCGACTATTGTTAGTCGACACCCATCTGGGACTTCGTACACAAAGTCTCTGAAATCATTATCTGCAAAAAAAAAAAAAAAAAAATAAAAAAATAAAAAAATGCAGTAAGTATCTTTTGTTTGAAGTCTTAATTATGTTGCGAAGACACGGATCCGACATGGCCCAACAACACGGATTCAGCACATATTGTTATGCTTTCTAACATATATATTTTGGATTATCAGTGACATTCAAGCGAGGAGTGTTTTTTAGTTGTAACATCTTGTACTAGAGTTAATACTAATAAGAGACTCAATAACATAAAATTAACGAGTCAATGATTGTTATAATGAACAAAAATATCATGAATGGCGACATCAAGAAAACAAAGAGAGAGAGAGAGAGAGACAGAGAGAGAGAGAGAGAGAGAGAGAGGCTGAAGTATACCTACCAGTAATGATATTCATGTCACAGGGGACGATGCACTCATCGTATCCGGTATCGTCCTCCTCTCCGTCCTCCGTCGGCAGCCTCATGCCGTGGCCGCTGTAGTGTATGAAGAGAGAATCCCCCGGCTTAGCACACCGGACAAGCCTCTCTATGGACATGCAGATGTTGGCTCCGGTCGGCTGAATATAAGACCCATCGGTGTCGATGAGGACATCTATGTCCTTCTCGTCGAACCCGAAGTGCTCGACGAGCCACCCGCGGACCTGTTGGACGTCGTTGACGCAGCCGTTGAGCTCGTCCTCGGTGCCCGGGTAGTTGCAGCCAATCAGAAGCGCCCTCTTGGCCATCTCGGAATTAAGGATATGATGAGGATGATGTGATGATGGAAATGCTGTGTTTTGACTTAAAATAGCGGGAGAGATCTAGTTGGTCGTTAAGGGACAAGTATTAATTCTTCCAGCTATGTCACTAATATTATTATATGACTTTGGAGTAGACATTGCCAACTACCTCCCACGTGCAAAAATGAAGAGAGTTGACAGTGGATTGCGAGCAGGAGTAGTTGGCTTCCTTAACAATTGAGAACTAGGCTTGGCTCTACACAATTTTGTATCTTTTAAAATCTTTTTTCTTTTAAGTTTTCAAAAGATAAACTAGCATGTGTGTACTATATTAGCAAAATATATGACGATTAGCGACATGTCGTCGTCAAATTGGAATTGTAAGTTTTGTTCGCAATACGTCGCTATATTAGCGACATTATGAGCGACGTTTTGCTACAACAATGCTGACATTTCAGCATGTTAGCGACATACTAGCGACTTCCATGGTACCAGGTAGCGATGTTCCGATACTTGTTAGCGACGTAACTGTACGTCTTTGAATACCGCAAAACGTCGCTAAAAAAAAAAAAAAAATAGGATACAGTTTGTAAAATAGAACCCTCAACCCGTGCCTTATTTTTTACCTTTCTCTTTAGGTGATTCAAATGTCGCTCGAACGGGTATATCCATCGATAACCGACAGGCCCACCAACACGTGCCTCATAGGAAAGATGAATTGACAAATGCTCCATGGAGTCGAAGAATCCAGGAGAAAACACCTTTTGAGATTGCACAATGTTACAACAATGTCCTTCTATTGCTTTTCTAGACGATCGACGAACAACTTAGTAGAATAAAGATCTCTGAAGAATATACTGATCTCTGTCAATGGATCCCAAACGACCTGCGGTAAAAATTTCTGAAATGCAATCGGAATTGACCTCTCTATGAATATATGACAATCATGGCTCTTCATACCCGTAAGTTTGTTTTCCTTGAGGTTGACGCATCTTTTCAAGTTCGGCACGTACCTGTCTAAAAATTTTAGGCCCTGAATCCACCTACAAAGTCTTCCTTTATCCTCCTTCTCTAGTGAAAAAATTGTCTTAGGCTGCTTTAAATTTTTATCCCCCTCCTCTATCAAATGCAACGCAGGACATCTACATATTTCTTCCAAGTCCAACCCGACCTTTGGATTGTCTTTCGTCTTCCCCTTTACGTCCATTATAGTATTAATTATGTTGTCAAACACATTCTTCTCGATATACATGACATCAATGTTATGTCTGATCAGATTGGTGCTCCAATATGGCATATCCCAGAATATACTCCTCTTCGTCTAGTTATGAGTGCGACCAAATCTGTCACACTTTTACCCCTTAGCAGGTTCTTCGATAGCACTGGATAAATCTTTTACCTCTTCCCATATCGTGTATCCGAACCACATTTGCGGTAGATTGGCCTTATCCACAATACCGGCACGAAAATCATTCATGTTCCTTCGGTACGGATGATCCTTCGGCATGAATTGTCAATGAAAATTGAAGAAGGACGGTTTGTGTCCGTGTTTCAAGCAGAAAGCCTTAGTGCGGTCCATGCAATACGGACATGAGAGATGGTCATGAGTGCTCCATCCCAATTTTATAGGACTGAAAGTCGTTGATGGTCCACATAAGTGCCGCCCTCATCTAAAAATTCTGCTTTCTAGAAATATCGTACGTATTGGCACCTACTTCCCATAGCCGATTCAACTCATCTATTAATGGCTATAAATACACATCGATGTTCCGCTTCGGATTGTTCGGACGGAGGATAATAATGGTTAGGAACATATACGAAGCCTTCATGCACATCCAAGGCTGTAGATTGTACGGAGTGACGATCACAGGCCACATGAATACTGGGAGCTCGAAAGTCCGAATGGGATAAAACCGTCGGAGGAGAGCCCCAATCTGACATTAGTCGAATCCGAAGCAAAATCATGATACTCTTGATCAAAGTGATTCTATGCTTCTCCATCGGATGGATGATCCAATACTCCTTCGATCTGTTTTTGCCTGTGCCAACTTATATTTTTTGCAGTCTCCTTCACCATAAACAATATCTGCAACCGCGATGTCAAAGACAAGTAGTGCATTGAATCGGTAGGCTTCCTTGCACCGACAGACCTTCCTCCACCAGTGGCCTTGTAGCGATCAGCACCACAGAATCTGCACACATCTTCATCATTGTCGTCTTTGTAGAACAATATGCACCCTTGTGACATGCATCTATTTTCTCGTATCACATCCAAAGCGATCTCACCATCCTCTTAGATCGGTAAAAGTCTTTAGACAACTTAGTACCCTCCGGCAAGATCTTTATAATCAACTCCATCAGTCGGTTGTAGCATTCTTGCGACATATTAAACTCGAACTTTATGCTCAACAATCTTGTAACCACCTCCAACGGTGAATGATCCTCACAACCAGAATATAATAGAGTTATTGCATTCTCCAGTAACTCCATAAACTTTGTAGCATCGGCATTCGGTGCCTCCTCAGCTGCATCATGATTATCCGGATTGAAACTAGATCTGGCAACATAAAAAAACTATGTTCACGGATCCGTCATCGTAATCAGTGTGGTCGTGGACATCCATATACGGCTCCGCATAAGGGTCTGGCTTCGATGCTAAAGACACAAGTTCTCCGTGTGAGGTCCACTGATAGTAATTCGACATAAAAACCCTTGAGTACAAATGATATGTCACATCCACTTCTGAGTGATATTTTAAGTTGCGATATCTCATACACAGACACTTTATTTTGGTGTCGTCCATGTACTGAGTGAACGACTTAGCAAACTGCAGGAACTGTTCCACCCCTTGTATGAATTCATATCGCATACCGGATAAGTCATCAGGATGATGGTTGTACATCCATGAATGATGACGCAGGTAGTAATTCAGATCCATTTCTAGATAATTCTGAAATAATAAATAGACATCGTTCAAGTATATTATCCAAATGGATGCAAAGATGGATACACATGTTCATCAAAATAATAACTCTGATTGATGTGTGAGTATTCGAGTTGTGATGTGTAAGTATCCATATCGTGATTCATGAGTAGACATCAAAGTAACAACTCTTTTCATCAAATAGACAAATCATTTATACCTACTTCTATAACATTTTTTGCCGTCGCTAATTTGACCTTTTCTGGTAGTGTCTTGACACTAGGGTACAGTTCAAATACCCATGACACTAACTATACTTGACACTTAGTATCTTGGTACCGACATACACTCTAGGCCACTCACTCTTGACAATCAACACATATTTATACATAATTATATAACTGTATATTTTATACCCTTATATATGTATTTATTTATATAAATTATTAACCCTCACTAGCTCACTCATCCCTCACTCAAACATATACACATGTTGTCACGCCTCGATCTCCCGTACCTAATCGGCCATCCCCGATAGGAACGAATCTATGCGCCAGCACTCCCGCGGGACGATCGTTCCCATCTGGACGTGATACCGCATGAGCACAAGTTGCGTCCGTGCAAGGCCATGATCTGAACAGGCGATAAAATAACTAAGCCACAGAGTCGCACAGATAGTCCAAATTCAGCGGAATAAGAAACGAACAGGCAATTGGTAACAAGTTCACATAGTTGTCAATAACATAAGCATTGAATAACACAATTATAGAAGTAAAACAAGCACTTTATTGATATTGAACAAGTATTACAAGCGGCGCTAGGCCGAGATTATAAGTCGCCCAAGCCTCTCTCTCAAAATAATAAAAGCGTGCCAAGTGGCTCCAATTGTGGAATGATACATAGGCAATGTTCCAATATTATGTCTTGTATATGCGCTTCAGCTCCGGACGTAATATTTCAAGTCTCTAGAACGAGTTAGCATTTTTTCTAGGATCTAGACATCGTTTAGAACCCGTGGGTAAATTTTGGGCCGATTCTGAGTTGGTTTGGTGTGCGTTTCAGGAGGTTTTGTGAACCGCACACCACGTGTTCGTCGAAATGACCGAACGGCCATTTCGACTTGGTTTCTTAGTTTCGGGCTTGTGCGCGCGTTGGGTTAGCTTCGGGGAGTGTGTGCTAGAGTTCTCGGGTTATATTTTATATATATATCTGTGTTTGTGCGTGTAGGGGGTCGTTGGGCGAGCGTTGGTGGGTGTTATGAGTATTGTGTTGTGGTGTTGTGTGTTGTGTTTATACATATGTATATATGATTATATATATATATATGTATGTGTTCTTGTGTATATATATATATATATATATATATATATATATATATATATATATATATATATATATATATATATGTGTGTGTGTGTGTGTGTGTGTGTGTGTGCGTGTTTGTGTGTATGTGGTGTGAAGGGACAGCGAGGCAGCGAGGGGGGCAGCAGCTGCCAGCAGCAGCAGCAGCATATGCAACAGCAATTTCAGCAGCATACGCAGTAATAGCAGCGTGTAGCAATAGATAGATAGATTGATTGATAGATATGTTGATAGATATGTTGATAGATAGATAGATAGATAGATAGATAGATAGATAGATAGATAGATATATAGTTAGATATATATATATATATATATATATCTATCTATATGTATAGATATATAAACATATAGCTAGATAGATGCATAGTTATAGATAAATATATATGTATAGGTATGGGTATATGGGTTTATGGATATGTGTGTATATGTGGATATGTATATATATAGATACGTAGGTGTTTATGTATTTGTGATAGATATATATATATTAGCCTATACATATAGCTAGGTATATATCTATATGCTTATATAGTTAGCTAGAAGGGTAGTTAGTGAGGGTTTAGAGAGGTATCTCAATACCTTGAGATATCAAGGTATCTCAATACCTTGAGATATCCAAGGTATTGAGTTTCGAGTGGGGTTTTTGAGCAATTGCCTAGGGATAAGTTTAGAGATGGGTTTTTATGTATTGGTATATATAATTACGCGTGCTAGCATAGGTTTTAGCGGGTATAGGCGGGGTGCGTAGCCTAGGTCGAGGTATCGGATACCGAGGGTATCTCGGTATCTCGAGGAGGCGAGTTTGAGGGTTTACTAGCTTAATGAGCTAGTTTTAACCTAGAATTTTAGGGGCACCCTAGTTTGACCTAGCATTGACCATAATTGTCCTCGTTGACCGTAAAAGTCAACATTTGACGTAGCTTTGACCTAAAGTTGACTTTCTGGACCCCGGGTTGACTTTTTGACCCAAATTTTACCGGTTTGACCCGTTCGACCTAGAATAACCCGAGAAGCCTGTTTTTAGTTATTTTATATCAGTTTAAATCTATAGAACCCTGTTTAATCTTGCTTTTCGCAATAGGTTCTTGCGACGCCAGTCCGGATCTCTATCCTCATCAGTTGCTCAGGACGTCAGGCGAGTACCTACCTCTGATAGTTTCCATTTCATGATAGCGTTTATATCACCTGTTCTAGAACTGTAATACTTGATTCTGACACATTGTTACATGAACTGGTACTAGTGGATCCCGTCATGAGATGCTATCCCCCTTACCGTGTTCAGCGGGTACTCTATCACGTGTATTTTATCATGTGCTTCGGGTATTGATTCTCATGTGCTATCATGTGCTTCTTGTGCTCTCGCCTTCATGTGCGTGAGCTATTATCATGTACGTAGCATGCCGTGGTTGGATCCAAGAGTATTAGTGGGGGAGGGGAGTAGGAGTTGGTTATGTGATCAAAGCCAAACATTATTCATGTGTATGTCGGTTATGCAACTCACGCATAACGGAGTTATCGTAGTTTATTCATGTGCAACCTAAGCCGATCACATAACGAACTTGTGCTCAAGGCACTTAGCTAGTATTCCTGTTTTCTCACATGCAGTTACTTCTCCACTACTTGTATTGTTCTCCAGTTTATATTGCAGCTACTTTATCTGCTCCATCATGTATTTATTTCCTGTGCATCTTGTATACTTTTCTATTGCTAGTCATATACACCTTACCATGTATTTGGAGTTGCTTTCAGAGTTATGTACTTCGCTCCAGTCCTGACTGGGTATATTTTTTTCCAGAGGATCCTAAGGATTATTGCCCGACATTCTACGGGTCGGGCATCGAGGAGTGTTGTGACCCCGAGACGGAGGAGGAGCCCGTCGAGGAGACGCCGTTAACGCCCTAGTTAGCTAGGTGGGTTTTCCTGGGTTGTCCCCAGTTGATTATTTTGGATGACTGTACTGTATTATTATTTTGCTGCTGTGATATTGTAGACTTGGACTGTATATTTTGGATATTGTATTGCTCTCCTTGGTTCTTGTTTCCTTGTGCTATCATATCGTGCTTTTACTCTTCCCCTAGTTATTGTGATTGAGTCATATATATATTGCGTGGTTGCCCTCCTTTTGGAGAGATTATTGACAGGTTTTGTGAGATATATAGATTGTTGAGTACCTAGAACGGACCTTTACAGCGTTCTACCACCGATTCTGCGGCGTAGGCTGGACGTACCCACGACTCATGCCCAATTTTTCGGGTGCGGGTTGTGACAGCATTCTAGGAGCATTACCTTCCACCAGCCGTCAGATAGAGAAAGGAAGATGAGTTTAATGAACTTAAGCAAGGGAGCAAATCCGTCGAGGACTATAAGTCATAATTCTCCAAACTTGCTAAGTTCGCTATCTCGTTGAATCCTAACGAGAGGGCCCATACACACAAATTTATTAAGGGTTTGAATGACGGCCTCAGGAAAGATGTTATGAACCGTGAATGTACCTCCTATATAAAAGCTTTTAAGGCAGCTGTTCAGAATGAGCAATATGCGCCACAGAGTGCTTCTGAGAAGGCGCTAGTTGCTCAAAACCCTCCTATCAAAAGATACTAAGATGGGGAGAAGAAGATAGAAGGTGAGCAGCACCCTGTTCAAGAGTGCACCTTCTGTGGCCAACGGGGCCATAGCATTGAAAACTGTCATACAAAAAATAGAGAGTGCTTTAACTGTGGCCAGAGGAGCCATTGGTTCAGAGATTGTCAGAATAAGAGAAAGGTTCCTGAGAAGAAGTGGACAATGCAGAACATGGGCATAATCAGAATCCTGCTCCAGCCCCAGCCAGTAGGCAGACTGATCAGATAGGAAGGGCTAGAGTACATCAGCTGAATATTGAGTGCGATCCGAGCGGGCACGATGTGGTGAGTTTGATTTATTTTACCTCTTGATGAATTATTTCTTGACTCCTTGATCTCTTAAGTTTCGAGGACGAAACTTCTTCTTGGTGGAGTATTATGTAATACCCCGCCTCTAGCGGTTCACTTATGGAACACATATAACTTTGACTCGGTTGAGAATCGAGTATCGGAAAAATCTTACTGCCAAATCAACACGGACAAAATATAATGAACCCTTCAAACTGATAGAACGGCTTCTATTGAAATGAGTCAAAGAGTTTTCGTTGGTTGTTTTGCTGCTTGGTTTTGTGTTGCTTTGTGTTTTATCTTCTTTCAATGACTTAGTTTTCATGATTTGCTTTTCTCGCTTGCGCATTCATTTTGAATCATAAGAGAAAGAGATAGAATGATGCTAACCAATTATTTTTGCAATTTCAGGACACATAACCAAGGAATGATTGTTGCTTAAGGCTTCCCCATTCTCTCTTTTAATTCAATCGGTGAGTGGCTTAGGCCCTTCGATGAATCCTTTCACTTATGGAACACTTATAACTTTGACTCGGTTGAGAATCGAGTATCGGAAAAACCTTACTGCCAAATCAACACGGACAAAATATAATGAACCCTTCAAACTGATAGAACGGCTTCTATTAAAATGAGTCAAAGAGTTTTCGTTGGTTGTTTTGCTGCTTGGTTTTGTGTTGCTTTGTGTTTTATCTTCTTTCAATGACTTAGTTTTAATGATTCGCTTTTCTCGCTTGCGCATTCATTTTGAATCATAAGAGAAAGAGATAGAATGATGCTAACCAAATATTTTTGAAATTTCAGGACACATAACCAAGGAATGATTGTTGCTTAAGGCTTCCCCATTCTCTCTTTTAATTCAATCGGTGAGTGGCTTAGGCCCTTCGATGAATCCTTTAGTCCATACACTTTAATAAAAATAATATCTAGTTTGCATGAGTTTCACGTTCCTATGCTAAAAATGCCTCACTAAATGAGATAAGCTAAAAGAGATGAATTGCGTGCTT